>BGNK01005383.1:0-10106 GCA_003297005.1 Symbiodinium sp. clade A Y106
TTTAGCAAAGTTGAGACGGAATTCACAAGCGCAAGACTCTGCGAGACTTTGCTGGACACTTCGGTGTTTGGCTCAAGCGTGGAGCAAGAAAAGAGTGCAACAGCTCTGCGTTTTCACAGTCTCGCCCGGTTCCCGTCCCAGCCGCGATTTTTCTTTTTTTATTTTATTTTTCGCCAGACCCCTCTGTCACCTTGTCACCCTGTCACTCCAGCTCTTGTCACTCCTGTCACTCTCCCCAGTGCCCCCTGTGCTGCCCTAGGGCTGCCCAAGTGCCGGGTGACGAGAGTGACGGTGACAGGGTGACGGCCCCCAGCCCCGAAAAAAATAAAATAAAAATAAAATGAAAAAAAATCCCTCCTATTCGCCGCCGGTGACCCCGCAAAGATGAGCATCAGCGCCGCAAGATGAGCTCAGCGGAGCCGCAAGATGAGCATCAGCGGAGCCGCAAGATGAGCATCAGCGGAGCAAGATGAGCATCAGCGGAGCCGCCAGCTGCCACGCCAGGCCACCCGAGGCTGGCGGCGCTGCAGGCTGCGCCGCTAGGCCCAGCGGCTTTGTTCGGCAGCCGAGCTCGGCAAATCACCCTCTTTGGCCCAATCGGTTGCGCTGCAAGCTAAGCAGATGCTGGCATGGCTGCTGGCGCTCTGCTTAGTTCCAGGCTAGGCTCGAACTTTTTAGGCTCGAAACTTTCAGCAAAAACAGGCTGCGAAGACGTTTTGAGTGCAAGTATAAGCCTCTACGACTGCCGGTGCAAGCTTTGAGTTCCTTCGACTCCTCCCGCAGCACAAACTGGCTGTGAAGACGTTTTCAGTACCGGCCTTAGTGCAGCGTCGTTGGGGAGAGTTTCTGTGCAATGCAGGACAAGTGACAGACCTGCTGCTTCATTTTGCATAAGTTTTGCTTGCTTTTTCGGAGCTGTAAGCTGGCAGTGCCACGCGCTGCTAGGACAGGCCGCTGTCTGACAAAGCGCTTCTACTGTGCTCTAGCCAGGGTTCTGCAAGCCAAGCTGCAGCCTCTCGCCGAGCAGCCCCAGTCCGCTCAGGTACCATCTTCAACAGCGTCACTGCCAGCCGAGGTCCTGCATTAAAACCGAGGGTAGGTCCCATATAAACTTGATTACGTTAGCCATTAGCCCCCGAGTCTATTTCCCAGGTATCATGTGCAGTTGTTTGCTGCAGACTGTGAGTGAGCCATTCCTACATGTTTTTTTTGACACAGCTGTATTTGATCCAAGCTGACGAGCTGCGTAGCTGTTGCTCCTGACTGGGAAGAGTCAAAAGAACTGAAAGATCGCCTGGACTCACACTGGCAATCACTGAGTGGCCGAAGCAACCACGTACCGCAGCTGCCCGTTGAAGATCTTCTCGTAGTACCTCTTGGTGGCCTTCCTGCCTGCGCGGAAGCCGTTGGAGGTCAGCAGGGATGCCAGCTGGGTCGCCTCGGGTGCCTCTGCCAGGTACTGCAGGGCGCTCTTCTCCACCTGACTTGCTGTCGACGCCAGGTTGGAGGTTCCGGTGACGGTGGCGGCCCACTGACTGAACAGGGTTTCCCCGCTGGCTCCAAGCAGAGCTCTGTGAACTCCATGATGCGCGAGGGCACCGGCTCGATGTTGCGTAGCCAGAAGAACATGTACGGAGTCATGCGGCCCTCTTCGATGCAGTTCTGCAGGTTGGCGTCGGACTTCTTGTGGGTGACGAGGGAAGGGCGTGGGTGTAGATGTGCTCGGTCTTCCACACACGTGCCCTCGAGGTTGCCCCGGTGTCCGATCTCTCATCGTCGCAGAGTCTGGGCATGAAGTTGCTTGTGATCATCGGCAGGCACGAGGGCGTAAAGGTGCTGTACCCCTCGTACAAGGAGCGAGCCGCGATCTCGGCTCCACGCTGCTCGCACAATGGTTTGAGCAGAGACATGCTCAGCCGCTTGTTCGGCACCTCGGAGAAGATCAGGAAGCGCGCCGCTGCGGCCGCGCGAAGGAAGGGGCTGCATCCCTCGGACGAGGCTCCGGCTTTCTCGGTCAGGTAGCCTCACCGCATGGCTGTCAGCAGGTGGTTTGGCCCAGTGCCGGCCAACTTCTGCAGCATCTTGATGAGCACGTCCTTGCCAGACTGCGCCGCTCCCACCAGGAAGAGGCGCTCGGTGTAGTCCGGATGGGCGAAAACAGAGCGTCAAGTCCGTCAAGCCGCTTTGATTGCAGTCTCAGGGCCCGGCGCTCAAAACTTGACGAAATTGACGGACTTGACGGCCTTGTCGGGCCGCCGCGGGCGGGCGGGCGTGGGCCGGCGGGGCATGGATGAGCATCAGCGGGCGGGCAGTTGCCGAGGGCCAGGGCGGCCTGCGGACGCGCGCGCTTGAGCCGATGAGCATGAGCGGAGCCCCTGCGAGCCTTCAGCGGGCCATCGGCCAGCCGGCGGATGGACCTCAGCGGGCGGCTGGGTGGACCTCAGCGGGCGTGCAGATCAGCATCATGGAGCGCCGTCGAATGAAGGATGTGATGCTGCTCACTCTCATTCAGGCTGGCTGTGGATAGCTTTCAGGGGGGTCCGGGGAGTGCTATAGAAGAGAGAGGTATGACCTTAGGGACTTGACGGACTTGACGCCGGGAATCGAGGGGTCTTGCAGAAAAAAGGGTCATCTGGACTTCGGAAATTTTCCAGCCGGTTTTCTGAAAACAGGCTGTCAAGTCCGTAAAGTCGCTCGACGGAGTGGCTCTGCTAGAATGAGAGAATCCGCATGCCTCTAGACGGAGTAACTTTCTGATAGAGCATCCTTTTCCCTGCTAGGACGTGAGAGGGAAGATCCGTTGTAAGGCCTGTTCGCAGCCAACTGTCTGCAGGACGTTGTGTGCAGAGCGTTTTTTTGACGACCTGGCTGTGTGCAGTTGTGATACAGCATCCTTTTCGACGGAGTGGCTCTGCTGGGATGAGAGACCTGTGAAAAAATGCCACTTTCATGGAAGATGCATCGCACTCACCACTAACGAATGCCACAGTTTCGCTGTCAAACATGCCTGGGATACAAGTGGAACCGCCGTTTACCGGCACCGGAACCGGCTCTGCTGTCTTTGCTCTTGCCCTTGTAAAGTTGGTGTCCCTTCCATGTTTCTTGGACGCCTAGCCGCGCCCACACTTTACGCTAGGACAGTTCCATGCCGTGGCTTCGGCCCCAACCTTTGGAGCTCTTCGGGTGCGACCCTACTTTGCCCAGCATGCCAATTTTGCTGTGCCTTGTCAGGATACCAGGCCACGGCTTTCTTTTCGTTCTGCTCAAGACTATGCGGTATATCCCTTAGAGACGCTTACTTTGCAGTCTCCGGAGCAATCAGTGCCTGTGCCTTCGGTAGAATCTTTATTTACTTCAGGCCGATGAATGCATCCTTTCAGAACTGGCCGATCCTTTGCAACATGGAGGTACAGAGGAGTTTCCTCCGAGGCCGCTTTTACAGCCAAGCTTGAAATTTTCCCTTGCCGGCCATGCCTGATGGTGCTAAGGCTTGACTTTACAGTCGGAGGTACAGGACAAGGCGCGAGCTAAAGGCCTCTTGCTTTGGCAGCGGTGGCTTCTGCTCATTGCTCCTCTGAGTGCTACTTTGCAAGAGATTTTGGAGTCGTCGATTTCACAGTTTTGTTGCTTTCTCAGCTGGTGGCCTCATCGGCAGATACCACTCTGATCCGGTATGTGCAGAGATGCTTGCAATATTTTGTCTTACTTCGCGATTTGGGCTTTGATGCTTGCAGTGTCTCTCAAGTACAAGCATACGATGTCATGATACAGCTTTACAGGTCCCCTGAGGATGAAGAAGTTGTCCCCAATTCTTGCTTTCCACTTAATACTTCAAAGACCTCAGGTGGATGGCTAAGGTCGCTTCGATATCCTTTTCCGGATCTTTGCACGGGTCTTTTTCACTCCGTGGCACACCGGCGACTGAAGCCGATCGCAGAGAGTCGGTTCCTTGGCCCTTGGATTTTGTGGCATTCCTGGAATTTTCTTTGCTCTCAAACAAATTTCCGCAGCGGCAGCTTGCAATTGGAGCTTTGCTGGTGATGATCTGGGGATCGCTTAGGTTCAGTGATGCTTTACATATTCGTTGGGGAACACTTCTTTACGAGCAAGCCGCTGGCAGAGGCATTTCGTATAGAACAAAGACATCTTTGCGCGGAGAGCCTTTTGGCGTTGTGGGGGCGGGCCTTTATGGTCCATGGTTTTCAACATGGCTTGCACGTATTGCCCGAGTGGCGGGCTCGGTGGAACCTGATGCTTTGCTTTTTCATTCGGGTGATGATTAGCTGTATGTGCCCATGACGTACGGGGAAGGCTTGGCAACTTTACGCCACCTTCTCGCTCAGTGGGGCTTTCTATCACCTGAACAGGTTCAAAACTGTACGCTACATAGTTGCAAAACTACCTGCTGTCGTGGGCCAACCGGCTTTCCCTCAGCGAAGATATGCATTGCAGGGTGGTTGGCGGCCGTTTTGCCCGCAGCATCGGGGTGGCCAGGTGCCCCTAAAAGAGCCTCCTTTACAAGAACGCTAGGGACATTTCGAGGAGGTCCTTCTGCGTCGGAACCAGCGGTTGCAGCCACTTTGTCTGTGCCTGAGCCCCCGGTGGAGCTTCCTTTGCACAGCACAGGTGACCTCGAGGATCCCGAGGAAATGCCTTTCGTTGTTACGGCGAGGACCATCCACAAGGCGATCGAGTGCACGGAGTTCGAACGGTGCACTACTTTCCAGGGTGTGCACCTGAAACCAGCTTTTGGATGCGTTGTGAGCACTTTCCAGGTTGTGCATTTTGCACCCGCAGGGAAGAACTTTTGCAAGCATAAGGCTTGCCTGGAGTTTTGATGGCCAGGAACTCAAGCAAAACATGCGTTTTACTTTGCGTTCTCTGTCGCGGTTTTTGCTGCACGATTGCTTTACAAGACATGTGCGTATGCCTATTCAACAACTGTGCCAGCGTCATGTTCATGCAGCTACTCGCTTTTCGCATGTCCCGTGCGCCCGAGCGTTCGCTTTTGCGTCAAAGCTTTGCTTTTCGGGCCGGGACGCGGGCGGTGAGAGCCGGCGGATTCTTTCCTCCAAGGCCAGAGTGCATGCTTGGTGCACAGCTTCTGCTTAGCTTTACATTGCGTGCGTCACGCAGCTTACGTGCGTCAGTTGGTCGCACACTGACTTTGCGTCGGCTTCCAAGCACAGCATCTGATTTGATGCAGCGTCTTGCCCGAGCTTTACGTCCAGCTTTCCCTCGCGTCCCCCTTTCTCACCATGGCCCAGGCCCACTACTACTTTCCGGAGAACTTCGAGGCATTGACCGAGTGGCAACTTTGGGGTTCGGCCGTGGAGTACGATGGGTGGCTGAACTTTACCCGGGACGAGTGGTTTGATTACTGGACTTCTTTCCGTTCTACTCGGGCAGCTCCGTTGAGTGATCCATCCCCGGCCAGCACCTTTTCGTTTGCTCCTGATGGTGCATGTGAAGATGGTACTACAACTTTACCATCAGCTGGGGATGGCCAGGCGGGTGCTGCGCACACTGAAGAGGCGGATACTTGGCAGGAGGAGGAGCAGTACCCTGCGGAGGACGACTCGGACCCCAAACTTTACGGGTCCTGGGGGCAGGAGCCATGGGCCAATGTTGAAGCAGTGGAAGTTGCAAAGATGGCATGTGAGCATTTTGGCCCTTTGCTAACGAACACCGATATATGCCTCGGGGAGATGAAAGATGCATTTCCAGAGCTGCAAAGGTTGTATGAAAGGCCTAACGAGGCCGTGGTGCAGCAACGCAAGACGTTGTCTGAATTAATGGCAAAAGTAAAAGAAAGGAAAAGAGGTGATTCGATGAGCGCTGCAGGAACACCAGCGCAGGGCACGCCCGGAGAGAAAAAAGAGGAGAAAAAGCCAGTGGCGAAAAAGATGCCCGAAGATATTAGGAAGAAGCAGCAGATGATGAAAGATTATGAAGAAAAGCAAGATCTGCTTAAGAAGAAGTTGGAAGAAGCAAAGGCAGCAGCTGAAAGCATCGGTCGACAGAGACCAAGTGAGCCGGAAGGCGAGCCAAGAAAGAAGAGCCAGAAGAAAAGTGAAAGTGATGAAAGAAATTTGGAGAATGTTGATAAGAGGTGGCTGAAGGAAAAACCCGCGAAGTATGAAGATAAATTAAATTGCTTTTGGTGTAAAGGAACAGGCCACAAAGCAGCTGATTGCTGGAAAATGTATGAGGAGGCCAAGCGTCTCAAGGCAGATGTGCCGCAGACAATCNTGCTTTTGGTGTAAAGGAACAGGCCACAAAGCAGCTGATTGCTGGAAAATGTATGAGGAGGCCAAGCGTCTCAAGGCAGATGTGCCGCAGACAATCATTCAAGGACGACATCTGTTTTGCGGTAACTGTTACGTGTACTTGAAGAAGATTCAATGCCAAGACAAGCCCTACCTGGGGTGGGGATCACATTCCCCTGATATCTGCTTCCATCGCGAGGAAGTGGAGAAGTTTCTTGAGAATGCAGAAAAGGCCAGCGAGAAGCCAAAGGCACCAAACCCCTCATGGGGATTGGAAAGGATGAAGCCAAAGATTTCAGTGCCAGCAGACGTGAAGTCAAGCGGTGAAGAAGAAGAAAAGAAGAAGGAAGAAAAAGGAGATGAAAAGAAGGAAGAAAAGAAGGAAGAAAAGAGAAGAAAGAAAGCGGACCAAGCGAAAGGAAGTTCGCGAGATCCTCCAAAAGAGGAAAAGAAAAAGAAGGAAAAGAAAGAAAAGAAGAGGAGAGCTTCGGATAGCTCTGAGATCATTGAAGGAGCCGCTAAAGTGCAAAAGCGGAAGGACGAGAAGATCTACAAGGATCAGATGAGCGATCTCGAGTGAGAGATCAAAAGACTCGGTACCCAGGAGTATAAACAAGGCGCAAAACAAAAGACTCCGTACCTAGGAGTAAAAACAAGGGGTCTGGAGAGCCGATACAAGGCCCTACTCTTCCGCATCCTTTGAAGCAAAGCTGTGACATGATCATTCGAGACAGGACTGTGGGCTGGCCAAGGGTTTCCAGGCACAGCTTGGTTTACAACAGCCCTCTTGAGTCAAGTGATTGATCAGCGAAGTCATGATTCTGTGTCCGGACTTTCAGGAAAAGACATGTCACGTTCATGCCGCGTCCGGAGCCTTTCCGCGCTGGGACGTGGAGCAGGAGCATTCGGCTTGGCCCTCCTCTTTGGTCTTTGGAGCAGTACTTCACTGCAGTTTCTGGAAATTCCGGCTATGAGGCCCTGCGCCAGCTCATTTCCTTGTATGCACCAGAAAGCAAGTCCCGAAGCTTAGGCATACTCACCGCTTTGACACAAGTGAGTTCTTTCAAGGCTGGTGAGGCCCTCTTTCCTATCCTTGAACTCGAAAGGGTTTTCACCGAGTGTGAGAATGCATCGCAGCAGCTTCTTCAGGAGGAGCTCTTGCGCTGCCTGCCCGCTGCTTCGAGGAACCAGGTCCATGCCACTCTTCCGGAGGACGCATCGTACTCTTCGGCGCGTCTGTGTGCTGCGCATCGAACGGCAGCAGTTCAAGTGGCAGGAAGTTTCGTACTTCGGTGATGCAGCTCAGAGTTCAGGCGCTGGGTCTTGTGATGGGGCAGTGCCTATGGAGATCGATCGTCTTGCTGCAAAAAGGCAAGAAAGGCAAGGGCAAGGACAAGGGCAAGGAGAGCAAAGGCAAGGGCAAGCAAGGCAAGGACAGCAAAGGCAAGGGCAAGCAAGGCAAGGATAAAGGTCATGACAAAAGCANAGCAAGGCAAGGACAGCAAAGGCAAGGGCAAGCAAGGCAAGGATAAAGGTCATGACAAAAGCAAGCCTGGTGACAAGCGTGTTGCTTCTGATAAGTGCCTGTACTGTGGCAAATCCGGCATTGGAAGAGAGACTGCAGAAAGTACAAGGCCGATGTCAAGGCCGGCAAGGTGCAAGCTGTCACCGAGGATGCAGCTTCCAGTGTCTCGACAGTGGCCCCTTCTCAGAGTGCTTCCCAGGTTGGTGCTAAGGGTCGGGTTGCTAGGCTTGCAGCGGTTGATCTTACTGCGTTCGATGAGTGCGATGATGAGTCTTTTGATGGCAATGCCCAAGTCNCACCGAGGCCCAGTGCAGTGCTTGGGATACAGTCTTTGAGTATGAGCTTTTGAGCCTTCCAAGCGATGTTCTGTTGCGGCTGTGTGCTCGTGCTGAGTGTGATGCAAAGCAGCCTGAAAGCCATGCTGATCTTTCCAGATCCCGTGCAGATCCCATCAAGTACCTTGCAGATCAGTCCAGATCCCCTGCAGATCCCGTCAAGTACCTTGCAGATCAGTCCAGATCCCCCGCAGATCCTGTCAAGTTTCACGTGGATCAGTTCAGGTTCAATGCGAGTCCGTTGGCATGTCCACAGTCACTTCCACAGCTGTGCGGTAGTGTTCGTGCGTTGGCAGAAGTCGGTGGCGAAGACATCATACTGGATTCAGGTGCAGACATCAGTGCGCTCCCTGCGTCATACGCCCAGGTTGGAGATCCTGCACCGTCTTCTCCACAGAAGTTCGTAGACGCTTCTGGCCGGTTGTTGCAGTCCAAAGGCATATGCGTAGCAGAGGTTCGTGTCGGGTCCCTTCGGTTCCGTGAGAAGTTTCTGATCGGAGGGGTAACGTGCCCTCTTTTATCCTTGGGCAAGCTTTGCAAGGCTGGATTTTGCGTGATTCCATCCACCTCAGGTGACAGTGATTTTATCTTAACCAACGGTGAAGTTTCGGAGCCGGTGCGACTGAAGCGCCAGTCTTTGTGTGCGACGGGCAGCGTCCGCGTCCTTGCCGCTCATCCTCCTGCCGTGCGTGCTGTGAGTGCCACTGTACATGGTCCTCTGCTTCGGCTCGATGCCTCGGGGTGGCAGAGGATAGGCTCCAGGTGCTATGCTCTCTTAAGTTTAGGACAGAATTATGTCGACAGCACGCTTGTTCCCTTGACCGAACTGCTTTGGTATCGCACCACACTTGTGCGCAGGGACGGACAGTGGACTGTCGTCGAGCTGGCCGCTGATGTGGCTTCCTTGTCCGACCGCACATTGCCGCTCGGGCCCCCAGACGTCGAACAGATCATCACCATTNCGGACAGTGGACTGTCGTCGAGCTGGCCGCTGATGTGGCTTCCTTGTCCGACCGCACATTGCCGCTCGGGCCCCCAGACGTCGAACAGATCATCACCATTGCCTATGACGATGTCTCCCCAAGCCCTGAAACCTTAGGGTTTAGTCCCTCTGAGAGTGAAGGCTCGGGTTCTACCCAAGGTGCAGGTTCCGTTGAGGTCCCAGAGGTCGCAATGCCAAGTGCTGATGATCAAAGCTTAGGTATTGGCGAGGCGCCAGATGTTGGCGATATGCCGCAGAATGCTGATCAAGCGGCTCCAGTCGCTCCTGCGGCTGATGGAGGTGGAGAGGAGGCCCCTCCTGATCGTGAGGCTGCTGACAGCGTCACCGTGAATGGCGTTGTGATCAGCCGTGACTCGTCGCTTCGAGTCATGCGTGCAGCCCTGGTCAGCCTTGGCCCAGGCAAGAACGGATCTAAGAGTCAGTGCTGGGAGTGGTTGGTGCGCCACATCCGTGAGTCTGAGCTTCTTCGGGAGCATCAGGTTCATCACAACTTGAGTGCTGAGCTCAGCAGACCACCGAATGCGCCGCCCATTCCAGCAGCTCCTTCAGCCCACGATCGTGCTCGACACGAATTGACCCACGAACCGTATCAGCCTTGGTGCGATGCTTGTGTCAAATTCCGTGGAAGGCAAGACCAACACTCTTCTGAGGCATCGCATGATCCAGGATCTCGGTCTGTTTTGTCATTTGATTTCGGCTACTGCTCGAGGGAAGCTGATGATGGCCCCCGGGAAGCNCATCGCATGATCCAGGATCTCGGTCTGTTTTGTCATTTGATTTCGGCTACTGCTCGAGGGAAGCTGATGATGGCCCCCGGGAAGCCAAAGATCGTTTGACAGTCCTGTTTCTTCACGACGGTGCATGCCATCCCTACGGCTCAGAAAGGTGGCAGCAGCCTCAGTCACTTGGTCACGGAAGCAGCAAGGTTTGCTATCTGGCTAGGCCACCGGTCCCTCAGGCTTCGATGTGACAAT
>BGNK01005383.1:10168-38648 GCA_003297005.1 Symbiodinium sp. clade A Y106
CAACATGCAGCTGTGCTGATGCATGATCTTGAAAAGGCTTGTGGAGCCAAGGATGATCAAGTGCTGTTTCCTCCGCTGCACCCGATCTACGGGTGGGCCCTTGCCCACGCTTGTTGGCTTGCGGAACCGTTACACTCCCCTGCATGGAACCACTCCTTACGAAGCAGTGACTGATTCGGTTTACCGCGGCACCATTTGTCGATTCGGAGAGAAAGTCCTTGGGTACGTCAAACCCGATGGCAAATCCTCGGCGCGTTGGCGCCATGGTCTTTGGTTGGGTAAGGCCATTGGAAATGACACACACATTTTAGGTCTGATTGGTGGCGTCTTTGTGACGCGCTCAGTACGCAGGTTTGAGGATAATTTTGATCCAGATTTTGCAGCCAGCTTTGATGTGAGTGTCTTTGAACATGGACTTTCGTCGATAGGCGGTAAGCTTGTGCTTGGACACAAGAAGCCAGCAGCCCCTGCTGCAATGCCTGTTCCGGCCTACGTTGGCCCTCTTCCTCAGCCAGCCGCTGCTGATGCACCTCTCATCCCTCGTGAAGCTCAGGGTTCTCCTTCGCAAATTGCAGGCACTGACANAGCCGCTGCTGATGCACCTCTCATCCCTCGTGAAGCTCAGGGTTCTCCTTCGCAAATTGCAGGCACTGACACGCCAGTCCACTCTCCGACTTCCATCAACTACAGCCCTTCTGATGGCACGAGTGCCACGGGAGATGCAGCTTCACCTGATCGTCCCGGAGATGTGTTGTCAACTGACTCCGGTGAGCTTGCTTCGGGCGAGGCGGGGACAGCTGTGTCTTCTGCCGNACCTGATCGTCCCGGAGATGTGTTGTCAACTGACTCCGGTGAGCTTGCTTCGGGCGAGGCGGGGACAGCTGTGTCTTCTGCCGAGGCGGGGACAGCCGTCCCACCTGCTCCTGTGGTTTCCGAAACTCTTGGCCTTAGTGAGAATCCTCGACCAGCCAAGGTCGCCTGCAGGTCGGATGATGATCAGGTGATGGCCCTTGCTTGAGGGGCAAATTTCTTTGGTGACCGCCCATGGCTGCTGTGCCGATGAAGTTCCCGCTGGAGAGCTGCTTGTGACTTCTGGGGAAGAGTCTCCTTGCGTTTCGCACATCATGCAGGTNCCATGGCTGCTGTGCCGATGAAGTTCCCGCTGGAGAGCTGCTTGTGACTTCTGGGGAAGAGTCTCCTTGCGTTTCGCACATCATGCAGGTTCGCTATGAGCATGAGGATGAGAATGTCGCTCTGACTTTTGATGGTGACACACTTGATGAGCTCGAGGATTATGACCAAGGTTTCTTCGAAGATCAGGTCGGCGACACTGAGCTTCTTCCTGAGCTGTGTCGGCCTCGCACTTNCTGACTTTTGATGGTGACACACTTGATGAGCTCGAGGATTATGACCAAGGTTTCTTCGAAGATCAGGTCGGCGACACTGAGCTTCTTCCTGAGCTGTGTCGGCCTCGCACTTCGGACATTGAACCAGAGCTCTCTGCTGAGGAGCTGGAAGCCCTTGATGTGATTGCCGATGCAGCAAGGAGTATGAAGGTCAAGAGGCTACAACCCTCACCACGCGTATGGTGCGCACGTGGCGTGAGAAAGAGATCGGCGGCACTCCTGTGTGGTACCGCCGCAGCCGATATGTGGCACGCGAGTATGCCTGGCTCAGTGAACGCCATGACCTCTTTTCTCCAGCCTCCACGGCGTTNCGCAGCCGATATGTGGCACGCGAGTATGCCTGGCTCAGTGAACGCCATGACCTCTTTTCTCCAGCCTCCACGGCGTTGTCCAACCGCCTCTTGCCGATTCACTTCTTGTGTCATGAGCCCCTGATCCTGGTCGCCCTCTTAGCGTCAAGCAGACCCGCTTGGTCATCGTTCAGCATGCAGGTGTCCGGTATGTGCTGGGGCGCGTTCTCCCGGGACAGCGTGACGGATCCAAGGAGTGGTACTTAGCATTTTCAGCTTTTCTTGATGAGGCCCTCGGTTTCAAGAAGTGTGATGCTCTGCCTTCGTTGATCCGTGAGCCAGTTTCCAAGTTTAGTATGCAGATGCACGTTGATGACCTGCTGGGTGCAGGCAGCAAGCGTTTTCTGATCGATCGGCTTAAGCCCACGCTTGAATCCNNCGATGTGCCATTGGCATCCTCCTTTACTTGGCTGTGGATCTGATCGAGTGTCAAGGAGCCATTCGTGCACTGAGCAGTTACATGACTTCTCCAACTCGTAATGCTCAGACTGCCCTGCGCTATCTGCTGAAGTATCTCTTAGAAGGGCAACACCATGGCCTCCTGCTTGATTGCAAGAACCGCCATTGCGGAGTGTCGGGTGAAATCCCACGGCCCAGCCAGCCTGTGTTGTGCCTGGAGTCATTTTCCGATGCCAATTGGGCCTCCCACAAAGGGTCTCATAAGTCTGTCAGTTCTGGAATGTTGTTCGTTGGAGGTTGCCTCCTCTACAGCAGCAGTCGTACTCAGAGGGTGATCGCCTTGAGCTCAGGCGAAGCTGAGTTGCTTGCAGCAACCTCAANAGGTTGCCTCCTCTACAGCAGCAGTCGTACTCAGAGGGTGATCGCCTTGAGCTCAGGCGAAGCTGAGTTGCTTGCAGCAACCTCAACTTTGTGCGACGCTTTGTTTGTTAGGCAGCTGCGCTTTCATTTCCGATGAGGAGCCACCGCAGGTTCATCATTTCTTAGATGCCAGTGCAGCCAAAGGCATCATGGAACGCAGCGGCGTCGGTCGTGTGAGGCATTTGAGTGTGCGAATTTTATGGTCTCAACAGCTGGTCGCGGAGAAAGTCATCGCATTGCACAAGGTAGCAACTTCGATCAATGTGGCCGACTTGAACACCAAAGGCCTTTCTAGGAGCCGCATGCTCATGTTGTTGCACATCATTGGCTGTTGGCACACATTGCATGAGTGTTTTGTCGGAGAAGATGAGATTGCTGAGTTGCATTACAAGCAAGCCATGACAGATGCTGTACGTGCCGTCCGGACTGCATCAACTGCAAACGTGAGCAAACCCATGATTCAGGCCATTGTCATCGCTGTTGTGAGCGCCTTGAGTCGTGCTGCGGGTGACTCTGATGGTGGCAACGGCTTGTATGATTCAAGCACTGACTTGAGTGACTGGGCCAACCGGACCCTAGTGTGTTTCTTAGGCTTGTGGGTCCGTGATGACACTGGTGTGTCCATCGTTGACATGATGATGCAGCCCTCGGCAATTCTTCTTGTGTGCATCTTTATGCTCGTGCTTGGAGTGTGCTTTCGCANTGGGTCCGTGATGACACTGGTGTGTCCATCGTTGACATGATGATGCAGCCCTCGGCAATTCTTCTTGTGTGCATCTTTATGCTCGTGCTTGGAGTGTGCTTTCGCACCCTGTGCTGCAGGACCTCTAGCCAGAACCAGGTCAATGTGCAGATTTCATGGTGCTGTGTCGTTTCAGTTTGGTCGTCGGCTTAACGTGCATGTGGGCGTTGATGCGCCTGGAACGCCTTCGAATCCTTTGTCATTTGACTTTGACAACGATGTAAGTCCGCCCCANGGTGCAAGGTCAAAAGCTTCCGCCAGGCCAGGTCCGAGGCATGATGATGACGAGGATTTTCATCATCCTGAGGCAGCGTCGTCTGCCGCGCCCGCAGCAGCAGCAGTGTCGGCACCCTTCTTCCTCTTTCTCTCCAAGCTTAGGCAGTTTCTCTTCAGCGTCTTTCACTTTGCTCTCATCAATGTCTGGTGGTTCATCTGGGAACAAATCATTCATAGCTTGTCTGTTTTCCTCTTCCATTTCCTCAATCGTCTTCTTCTTTGCTATCTCCGGTTTCTCCTTCTCTTCTTGAACCATTGCGACATCTTTCTCTTTCTCTTCCTTCTCTCCTTGAACCTCTCGTCTCTCTTTCTTCGGTCTCTCGTAATCTCCATACTCGTCAAGTCCAACTGACTTCCTCTCAAGGATCGTGATGATCACTGAATTCTCTTTGGCTAAATCAATTTGAACTTCTTCGCTTCCTTTCCACTCTTCTGCACACTCGAAGAATTCCAATTCATTCCAGTTGATTTCTTCACCAACATATCTCGTCACCAACGTAGTTCTGTACGTCGTCACTGCATCACCTGTTGGATCATACGTTGTGCTTCGATCCCAATCGAATCTCGCTGGCTTTCCATCTGAAATGAAAAACCATCCTTCATGATACTTCATCGCTTCCAGATCATCTTGCATCTGCTTTATTAGTGTGAGCTTCCTCACCTTCACTTCTTCAACTTCTTTCACTTGAGCCCTGTAGATCTTCAGTTCAGTCACCGTAAAATTCCTCACAAATCTTACAGGCACTCTTGCAGATCCTTTCTTCAGGTACGCGTTCCATTCATCAATGGGATCAAGTCCCCATCCAACTTTCCAAAGCTTTCCCACTGGTAGCTGTGTCACATCTCCGAACACTGCTGAATCTCTTACCTTTATCACTCTTCCATCAGTCCTTTGGAACTCGAACGTGATGTTCGCTCTTGTCTCTGTGGTCCTGATTCTAACCCCTTGTGCATCTTGAATGACCATTCTCAGCGCTGGAAACTCCACCGTACCTAAGTCTTCACTATAGTACGCTAGAGGCAACACGTGGCAATCTGATTTGCTGCGGCGGCGGAAAATGAACACAATGCCCTCATTCGCAGCATTCATGTCGAAGCAGCCTTGGTTGAACCATTGCACAGTCTTCCGCATTGCAGACAGTGCACAGAAGCTTCATTCAGCTGGTGGCATGGAAACTGTGAGAAATCAATCGTTCCAGTCCGGAACATCTTCTCTCCAACACTCTGCGGGAGCATGATCCAATCGTACACATTCACCAAGTCATGGACCAGATTCTCCTTCGCAGTCACAGAGAGTTTCCATTCCAGATGCCAGTCTCCACTCGCGGCGGTACACAGCCTCAGCCAGTCCAGTCTGGGCAACATGCAGTCGATTAGCCATTTCGCAAGCGTCCATTCTGATCTTGCTGCATCGCTCTTCACTGTCCGTCGTCACATATTCATCCAGTCGTCGCCAAATCTTCGTCAGGTCCTTGCCAAGATCCATTCGGGTCAGTGCGGCTGACACTTCCCGGTTCACAGGACCATTCCTCGACAGTCGGTGCGTNCCAAATCTTCGTCAGGTCCTTGCCAAGATCCATTCGGGTCAGTGCGGCTGACACTTCCCGGTTCACAGGACCATTCCTCGACAGTCGGTGCGTGTGGAGGGTCTCATTCATCAGGTGCAAAGACTCCACAGGGAAATCATTGCGACCAATCTCTGAATCCATTGTTCTAGGCATTGGAACATTCGGCGGAATTCCAGCAGAGGCAGTCTGCTCGGCATTCGGAGCAGCATTCCGCTCATCATCAGATCCAGCATTCTGTCGTTCATTCACTGGGGCAGGCAAAATGCCCAGTGCTGCATCACAATCTGCTGATTTCCTGCCAGTGGTGGATCAGTCGGAGAATCATCTCCAAACTCAATATCCACAGTCAAGACATTTGCACCAGGCGCGGCAGTCACTCGATGAAAGGCAGTCGGGCGAACGAAGGATTCACCAGTCGCCAATCGGATCAAATCATGGCGATCTTCCGGAATCCCTTCAGTCAGATGCAGTGCTACCAGTGAGGCTTGCACTCCATCATTCCTCATCTGCTCAACACTCATTCCGCTCAGCTCAGCCACATCCACTGCCAGTTGCTCTCCAGCGGTCGACTCATATCGAACTTCCGGAACAGTCGACATTGAGGGGTTGGCCATTGCTGCAGTCTAAGCAGGAGGGCAATCTGCTAATTTTCACTCAAACACAAGCGCCTGCGGAGTAATCTCAGTCAGCATATTGGGCTCAAAACGAATTAGGGAGCTCACAAAGTAAAATCAAATACTCACATAAATACCGGCCAGGAAAACAANCTGCGGAGTAATCTCAGTCAGCATATTGGGCTCAAAACGAATTAGGGAGCTCACAAAGTAAAATCAAATACTCACATAAATACCGGCCAGGAAAACAACTGGAAAACACGTGTACTTACTGTACATGTACAAGGTGTGCAAAGGCTAAAGCATGCCGAAGTCCAACTAAGGCTAACTCTTTCACACAACTTTGCGACTTCAAAAGCCACGCTGTACGGAAGCTCAAAGCTACATTAGGGCCGGTATATCAGAAGACAAACAGCTTGCAGTCAAACTACAGCTCCCAGAAAAGTTCACTTCGGTGCACAAGGTTTGCCTGACGGTCTTTGGCTTGACCTACCGTCCTAACGAAACTAACTACGGGCGTGTTTACGCCGCTTGTCTACGGAAGCCGGAATGCATTGCCCTAAGGCGGTGCACTCCTGCTGTTGAAGCTTGACACAGGCAAGCGGACCCGAAGCAAGTATAAAAGAGCAGAGGCTCCACAGAAGCGAAGAANTACGGAAGCCGGAATGCATTGCCCTAAGGCGGTGCACTCCTGCTGTTGAAGCTTGACACAGGCAAGCGGACCCGAAGCAAGTATAAAAGAGCAGAGGCTCCACAGAAGCGAAGAAACATATCGTCGCAAGGCGCTGGGTGAGGTTGGCAATTCATGTGGGATCATGCAAACACAATTTTGATAATCAAGAATGTGTCTGCCCTGTACGCAACACAGCCGAAGGAAGAACGCGACCAACGACTAAAAGGATTAGAACCTCCTAATTAAGGTCCGGAAGTGGCGCCATGCTTCATCGCCACAACGCACAAGTATCAGCAGTGCACTCCTAGTGCACACGACTTTGAAGTTGCCAAAATGGCATGCGTCACAAAGATTGATGCAAATTGCACCACGGGCACACTCAAGGGAACCATACAAGTATGTGTTCAAGGTTGT
The DNA here is from genome assembly GCA_003297005.1 of Symbiodinium sp. clade A Y106. Classification (NCBI taxonomy): domain Eukaryota; class Dinophyceae; order Suessiales; family Symbiodiniaceae; genus Symbiodinium; species Symbiodinium sp. clade A. The sequence continues at coordinate 17,031 of BGNK01005383.1, forward strand.
TGACACCTGAAGCTGCCAAGGGCCCAGGGCCCAGCAACATGAGCATCCAAGCTATCAGTATGTACAAGATGCCCCATGGTATCAACACGCCGAGTGTTGACACCAAAGTAACATCGCATCATGAACATGTCAAGTGGCTCTCAAGAGAGGCCTCAGCGTACTTTACTTCATGCACTCGCACATGTCAAGGATTGCACTTCTTGCATGCGCGAAGACCGCGGCTCTCAGCATCATGGCGCTCATAGCTTTTCACCCTGTCACAGCCATCAAGCTTGAAGCATCGAAGGCGATGAAAACAGCGTCCAGACTGGGAAACCCACACACGATTGGCTGGATGGTTCATTCGCCTTGCAACAGCAATCGGATATCCATGGATCTCGCGAAACGACTGTGTTGAGAGCTGCGAACTTACTGACTCGGTGGGCGTNTCATTCGCCTTGCAACAGCAATCGGATATCCATGGATCTCGCGAAACGACTGTGTTGAGAGCTGCGAACTTACTGACTCGGTGGGCGTAGCGGGAACAGGAGCACCAGCAGGAGGCAAGCTATGATGGTAGCTGGTGAAGAAATTACTCCATACAGTACTCTGAAGAAGATGAGGACAGCATGTGAATTTCTGAAGATTGGAAAGACTGGAAGTAAGGCACAGGTATGGAAGAGAATCAAGCAGGCAGTAGCTACAAGCAAAATGACCACTCTCCCATGTTGTCATCCTGCTGCGAATACCTCCACTTGAGTTCTTTGGATGCTGTGTACCAGTGAAAATATGTCATGGGATGTTTTGTGTAATCCTTGAATCTGTCTTTGTTGGTCATTGGTTGGCTCCTGGACAGAGAACCCCAATCTCCTGCACGCCCTAATCGTGCAATATTCCCCACATAACTGCGTTTCCCCCCTTTGCTGCGAAATGTATTCCACTCTTCAGCCTTCTGGTCAATCGTCAAGCTCTGCTGTTTGCATTCTCGGGTTGCCCTCAAGCGACTGATGGAGAAGAAAGCATCCCTGCAAATGCAGGCTGATCGTGTCCAGAAGGAGTTCGACCGCTTGGTAGGTGAAATGGCGTCGGTCAATGAGGACCTCAAAGTTGCCGAGCTCACTCTCGAGCGGGCTCACCAAGCCGTTCGAGATCTGCAGGAATCTTCTGGACCTGAGCCGTTAGAGGAAGTAGGCCACATCCTGAAAGACGTCGGCTGCGAGATCTCTCCAGAGGCACTTGTCAAAGTGAGAGCAAGGCTTCAGGCCCGACAGACGGCGCAGGAGACCATTGAAGCTAACTCAGAAGCATTGCTCTCATTCGTGGACTTTCGCTCGAACGGAAAGACATCATTCGAGTCATTTGCAGAAGGGGGAGGCACATTGCACTGTACAGTCGATGTGCTCACAGTCGGGCAATGTTCTGTACAACATTGAATCCGAGAACTTCATTCTCTGCAATCCGCGGAAGAAATCCATTCAACATTTCAACATAGACTTCACATTTNACAGTCGATGTGCTCACAGTCGGGCAATGTTCTGTACAACATTGAATCCGAGAACTTCATTCTCTGCAATCCGCGGAAGAAATCCATTCAACATTTCAACATAGACTTCACATTTCCAATATGTAGCATTCGACAAAGCACTCCTGAATTTCATTGCGACTCAGTGCTGCTCACTTCGTTGCCTTCGAGCTCATTCGAAGCACAACCTCAACTCCATGGATCAGTGCATTCGCGACCTGTGAAAGAACAGTCGCTGAGCTCGAGGATGCCATTGTCTTTGCCTTCTTGGATGGCATTGGATCATTCGAGGACAGGCTCTCCCATAATGCTTTCAAATGAGGATGAAGGAATGGATCAGCATCTGGGGGCAGGCAAACTCATTGATCAATAAACTATTGCTGCGACTGACACTGCCACTGCCCTGTTGTCTTTCGTCTGTTGGCGAATGCTGCTTGGTTATCTTTGGTTCGTTATTTGAGTGATCTTCGACTGACGTCAAGATCAAGGGACTTTGTTAAATGACACGAGCCCAATGACCCCCTAATGTTCACGATGCATTTATGAATGCAACAATGCCGAATTGCATTGGCTCAAGACTGGACGACTGCTTGATGCACAAAGGAAGCTTGACTGTTGTGTGTGATTGGGAAAGTGATTGATCTCTAGGTTGCTCGAGATTGTACAGTGGAATTTTGCACTCTCTCTGTCGCTTTCTCGCTTTGGTGCCATGGGCCTCCACTGTGCAGGAGTTGGGCCTGGACTTCCTGGAGTCCACACATTGGCCCCTTCGCTCTGGAGAGCTCCTGGAAGAGATGAGGGTTTCAAAGCAGGCGCTTGGGCGAAGACTTCGCTTCAGAGGTCTGATATGAGATCTGAGATGTGCGTGTGTGTGTTTGTGTGTGCGTTCTGTTGTTCTGTTTTCGTTAGGGAGCACGAGGGAGACGACAGCGACAGTGGCGGACAGCGAAGCCGCTTCGGCGACGACGCTTGGACTGCGACCGTGGCCCTCCCCGAGCCTCCTCTCTTTCGCCCTCCGCGGCTGTGAAAGGTGCGCCTGGACAAGGGCCCTGGGCTCTCGATCCGCTCCAAAGCTTGGATCGGCAACTTCGAAGGAAGACTGGGAGAGACTCACCCTCACGCCCGGTAGAGAAAGAGAAAGACAGAGAGCGTCTTTCTTCGGCTGCTTTGCCGAGGTCGCTCTGGGCACGGCTCCCTGGCGAGGCCGAGCCGAGAGAGGCAGCGCTCTCAGCTCCGCTGCTGCTCGGAGCGCAGCAAGCTCAGCGCCCGCTCCGCGTGTCCTCCGGCTTCGGCGGGGGGTTTTCCGCGGCTCGGCCCCCCGCTCGGATGTCGGTTCTGGTCTACGGCTACCATCCTGTTCTCATCGAGCCCATCTCGGCGCTCTTGCACTTCGAGGCGCAGTGACGCAGTGCTTTGCACTTCTATGCAGCAATGCACCCCTGTTGCTGTTGCGCATTGGCAACTGTGAAGGACTATGCTGAGCGAATTCAGCTGAATTGGTGCGCCCGCCTGGCTTCGGTGCTGAAGTTTTTTTGGGGGGACCGCAGCGTATGCTCGGAAAGCCGCTCGTAGGTACGGCATCAGCGAACGGGACTGCAGCTTCTTCACGCCGCTCTGCGATGCGGACAGGACGCGCAGGGAAGCGAAAGCTGCGGTCCCTGCCGGCCTCCGCTGGAAAGTCTACGAAAGCTCTTGGGATGAGGAGGAGATCTTGGCGGCTTACGAGAAGTTTTGGGAAGCTGAGCAAGCCGAGTCTGCGAGAGCAGATCTGGTTCTTGCCATGGAACTCCGGGACGCCTACTTCCTGTGGCGAGTATGTGAAGCTGCCACGATCTACTACGCAGCGCTGATCTTCTTGCAGGACGAGGCGATGAGCGATTATGCTGCAGAAGTCTATTTGCGGCAGTTCGATGCTTTCCGAGAGAATGATGTGCTCAACCAGCTCAAGCTTGAGGGCCAGCCGAAGCCTCCCAGTCCCAGGCCTCCCACCGCAATGGTGGCGCAGTCGCCCTACATTGCCGCCAGCATCCAGTATCACACCAACCAGACACTGCCTTGCGTCCGGCCTTTGGCCCTCTACGTCGGAGCAAACCTATATGCTCCAAACCGCTCGGAGGCCTCGCTGCTGGTGCTCTGTGCCAGGCCAGGCACACGAAGAGAGAGAGAGAGAGATCGCGTAAGCAACACTTGTCATGGTAATCATTGCTGAAGTCGCTGCCAAAGACGGTTGCATGTGTCCAAACAAGATTGACGAACCCCGAAGTGTCTAGAGTCGAATATAGTTCCTGCAAAAATCGGGCGGGCTCAATCAATTTCACCTCCACACATCTGGCCGGGGGGTCTTACTCGCCCCTATGCCCTGGTGAACCGGCAGAAAGAAGAGGTGTGCCCATGGTTTTCTTTGCTCTCCAGGACGCGGCTGATGATGTCGCACGCCTGCCGCGGACTTTTCCGGGAAGGCCGTCGCGCGCTGTCCCGGACAGGACTCTTTGAGTGAAGTCGAAGAGCTTCTCTTCCTCTCGCCTTTAGCTTGTTGGCATCTCTCAGAAAGCGATTTTGCCCATCAGCGCCGTTGGCACGTGGCGCAAAGAAAAGAGTCAAAGCCTTTGAGGACCTCGCTTGTTTTTGCCCTCCGGGGACCGGGACGTGGTCCACGGCTTGAGCTTCGCAGAAGTGGCCACGTTCCACGCTGCCGTACTAATCCCCTGGAACATCGCCGTCACCACCTTCCACGAATTCTACGCAGGGCACACAGCTTTTGCGGCGCTCCTCCGCTCTAGCCTCCTCGCTGCTGCTAGCCTCCGCCGAGGCCCTGCATGTGCCCGTGTTCGTGCCGGATGAACTCTGGCTGGCGAGGCTTTGGCCGAAGCAGATGACGAGCTACGGCAAGGCTCATCCAAATTTGCACCGACAACTGCGACCCAACCGCCAGCCACTAAACTCAAAAGGTTTGTCCCCTCCCTCTCCCTCCTGAAAGCTCTTGAGACTCTGAGGCATCCAACGCCATATCCCTCCCTTGCACCTCGGCAGTGTGACATTTGCAGACATGTCATGTGCCATTGGAGCTACCATCCTTTCTTTTCTGGAGGATTCGCTGGCGACGGATTTCTGGATCATGCTGTACTGGGCTGAGAACTATGCAGGCATCTACGAGATGCCTGGGGTCCAAAAGTTCGCATCCATTCCCGAGCTGCTCTTCTCCTTGAAGCAGAAGATTTCGGAGAATCCGCTCTTTTTCGAGATGATGTCGCGGGAGATGCAAGAAGAAACTCAACGTGCGCGTGGGGAGGTTCTCGTCTTTTGGCGTGATCTCGCTGGTATCCTCACCGCCTCAGCTCACGTGCATGGTGCTGGTAATGCTGGTATGCTGAAACGATGTGACACCAAGTGACACGGAGAGAGCCACAGCTCGCCCAAACGCGCCCTGAGAGCTGTGCCAAAAGGGAGAGCAACCATAAGACTAAGTCTGAGAGCAGGCTCCCAGACTGCCAGAGCGCAGAGTCTCCGAGAGAAAAAAAAAGAGACTTCGCAGGAGCTCTTCAGCGGCGGCCCAGGCGGCGGCCCAGCAAGCGCCCTTTGACTCATGGCTGTGGCTGGCGACTCTGCCTCGTGTCTCTGACAGGAGATGAGAGCGCCTCTGCCTCGCAGCAGACCCAGGCCCGGGCCCCGCAAGGGCCTGTCCTTTTCAAGAGCAGTCGGAGAGAGCGCGCTTCGCTCCGCGCTTTTCGGTGCGACGTTCGCGCTTCGCCGCGTCCCAGACTCGACGGGAAGTGAAGCTGGCCATGAGCCTGGCCTCGCGGTTTGGAGCCTCAGACCAGAGCCGCCAACTGCACTGCACTCGATGCACCCGCCGGTCGCTTGGAGGCTGGATGCCATGCAGGGTCCTGAAGCACTTCAGGAGGCGGGCCCCTGAACCCCTGCGAAGCAGTGCACGCGTCAACTTCCCCCCCACTCCATGCCATGAGGCAAAAGATGAAGCGTCAGGCGCAGAGCGGCGCTTCTTGACCCTTAGCCCTTGGCCTCGAGCTTCTCCGATCTCCGTCTTGCAGGAATCCTGCAGCGCGACCCGAGCCTGGCCCGATTTTTGACGGAGATCGGTTGGGTCTACGCCAACCGTGCCGATGTGCCGGGAGCTCAGGCGGCTCAGGGCTCCCGGAAGGCTCTCGGCTCTGCGGCTCTGCCTCCGCACGGCTGCACGGTGCCGAGGTACCTCGCGTCTTCGGGATCCCTCCTGGGCTCTTGGAGCGCTCGGCGGCCCAGGGAAGGGAAGAGCGGCAGAGCGAACGCTGGCGACTCGCTGAGGTCTCGGCGCTCAGCTCCCGAGCCAGCGGCCACGGCCACCAGGCCGCCGCCGGCACCGCATCCGCCTCGCGGCCTCGCATGCATCCACCTCATCCGCCTCATCTCATCTAAATAGACACTCCACGTGTACAGACTCGTCAAAAAACAAGACTCTGACAAGAACGCAAGGCCCTGACATGCCCTGACAGACGCCAAGTGGCATTTGCCCCGAGAGATGAAAGTCCCCACCCCCCCTGTTGCAGAAGCGCAGAGGATGAGAGGAAGCGAGCTATGTACTGGTAGCAGTCTAAAGTTTAATGTAACGACATCGCCCCGCGCAGTCGGACCACGTGTGTCGCACAACTGGCTGCAAAGGCCAATTGCAGTCCTACGAATTTGCCAGTGTATTCACCATGTACACGTTTCAAGACAGTCACTGCTCTTGTGTGCACAAGCCTGCTTCAAAATGAGTAGCTGCACGTTCTGAAAGACACCACGGATCCTTAGCCCTTTTTGCAGAAATCCACTTAAGCGCAGCGGTTGGCAGTAGCTGCATGCCCAGATCCGTTCCTGTGCCAACCCCTACCAGCAAGTCTAATGGCGTGAGGCCGCGCCAAGAAACCCCCATGAGTGTGCACAGTGAGCTTCGACTGGAAAGCAGATATAATATAACAAAAAGGAAATCACATCACAACGTAAGCGAACAGAAAGACACCCGGTAAGGTCATCGGGCTGTACAAGTGTGTGTTTTCTCGAGTGGTTGCAGGTGGAAGCCGGCTTCAATAGGGCTTCAAATACGATTCCCCCATACTGTGTTAGATTGAGCCATCTTTTTGACACTGTTCTAAGTACTCATTGGCATGCAACGTGTCATTGATCTGTAGTCAGTCTCAGACAGCATTGCTTGCTGTACACCTGGCATGCTTGTGAAGACCTTCGCATGACCATTGTCTGGCTCAAGGCTCAAGGTTCGAGAGAACAAAAGGCTCAAGAGCTCTGTGAGTGATTGCACCTGCCAGTGAAGGGATTGTCCACTTGTTGTATTGATGAGTCCGGTCTGCATTGCACGTGTACATGACAGTTTAGGTGTAATCCAGTTGTACAGGTATTGCCCGTGTAATTTTTCATACTGGGACGGTATTTGAAGTTCTAAATAGACGATCGGGCAGCCATGAGGAATCGTCTTGGGTCAGCCGCCGGCCACAGGATGCCACCAGCAGAATTGGTTAACCGGCGGGCTTGTAACGCAGCCAAATCATTCGAATGCCATCGCTTTTGGCTGTGTTAACAACCAAGAAAAAGACATCCTGTATAAGGGGTCCCGTACTCTGTTTCGCAGTGGCTTAAGCCGTGATTTCAATCCAAACCCTCTTCAGAGGATCGCCTGAGTCTTCTTGGTTCTGCCATAGTCTGCCTTCTGCTGCCGCACAAGACCCTCCAGATGGATTTTGATTGGATCCGGGAGACGTTTTAAACAGGGTCTCTTCGCATCAGCATGAAGCCTTCTGACCAATCTACGAGTATCGCTTTTTGTAGACATGACAGGGTTTCTGCAATTGGCGGCTGCAGGCCTGAATTGACAGGCGTCCGAAACACCCGCAACGCGATCGTCTTTCCGTCACCTCGGTCTGATGTTTGCGTCTGACCGCTCGTCGGCGCGATTATTCGATGTTGGCGTAACCGTAACGCCGTAATGCGAAGTCTTCGCATTTGAAACGGGGCTCTCAGCCGAAAGCAGTCAATCCGCCGCCGCTGAGCCCGGCTGAGCCCTCAGCCCTCGGTCGGGCCCCGCCGCCTCTCGCCGAGCCTTCGCTCTGCAGAGAGTCAGAGCTAGTGTATTTTCTGTACAGCATTGATATGCCACGAGAAGCGCAGCAGATCGCAGCAGCACAGTTCAACTGGGGCAGTTGGACCAAACACTGCTCACATCGCATCGTGCTTCAGAACAACCCTCTGCATGAGCCTTTGTCGACACGGCGCTATGCTTTTGCCAATTGATCGGTGTCAAAAGGAAAAGCTTCTGCAACGCAGTACAGTCCTGATAATCCTAGGAGCAGCAGTGTTGATGCAGGCATCGCAGCAGATGCGCACTGCCAAGCTCGCAGCACATTCCTTCGTGAAGCTCCGAAGGTGCAAGGTTAAAAGCTGCTTAGCTCATTATGACGTGGCTTTGGACGTTTTGGAGGATCGTGAAGGAGGCGGATGAGAAAGAAGGCACCACGAGCACCGACGGGGAGGAGCCAGCGGAGAGCTACCGTGGGCTTCGTCGCGGCGCCGCGGCTCCGCAGGAGTTGCCCGAGTCCTTGAGCAGCGCGCTGCCCACCTTCATGGAGCCCCTCGGGCTGAGACGAAAGTGGCATCCAAATCTCAAAAAGGGATTCGGAGAATGCGTGCACCCGCTTCACTGAGGACGTTCTGGAGTTTGTCGTCCCACGACATCACCGGAACGCTTGACAAGGCTGGGCTTGGGCGGACATTTGCCTCAGAAAAGGTGGGTCGGTTCTTGGCCTCTGCTTCAAAGAGTAACGCACGTACGGAGTTCTCGGCTGCAGGTCATTGCGCGCGTGTTGAGGCCATTTCTTTGGCCTCGAGTCGGGAGAGCTCCTGCTGAGCTGCTTTGCTTTTTTTCGCATCTGAAGCGTGGAAGCGTGCCTTGTCAGTGACGGGGGCGTCTCCTTGGAAGAACGCGGCATTCGCCCGGAGCCCAGAAAGCCGACGCTCGGAAGAGCGAGACGGAGGAAACACACGAGAAAAAGAGCAAATGAGAGTGTCGCCTCCAAAAGCTGCTTGGAAGAAGGAGACGAAAGGATTCTGTTATGTAGCTGAGTATGCAGAAAGCACCTTGACAGCTCGAGCAGAAAAATCCTGCTTGTGTCACTGCGTGCTCGTTGTCGCTGGCATGAGACTGAGAGAGAGAGACCTGTCCCAGGCTGGGCTGAACGGTCCAGCAGCTAGCAGTGTATATAGACCCACCTGATGTTGGCAGGTTCTACTGTGAGGGGGGGAGGACAGAATCAGCAAGTCAGACTAGCGAAGGTGACAAAGAAGGTTGGATCAGGCAGGCATAGAACGATCTGATGCGGAAAGAGCAAGTAGGACGATTGAATATGGGTTGTTCAAGAAAGCTGAGGCCAACGCCAGGAAGGCAAAGAATGGGCGGTAACGACGGACTGTACTGTTGCGAGAACAAGGAGCTACAAGTGATCAAGCATTGCACCACCATTTGCCTCGAAAGAAGTGTCCAGACTGGGTGACACACGTCTAGTCGAAGTCTACGGAAAGACCGACAAGCGCAACACTGCGTCTGGCTCCCTGCAATCCAGACTGTGTAAGCGATGCATGAAAGGCATTTCTGCTAAGAAAGGCCAGGTCAATGCATGTCCACGACGCGAGGTGCAGACAATAGAAAGGTGGAGTTGTGCACTGTACAGACTAAGTCTAACTCAGTGTGAAGATTGCATGAATCAAGTTCGAAGATTGCAGAAGCGGAAGCCAAAGAGTGGCAGAACGCAGAGCGAGCAGAGCGAGAACGGAGAGTTCGGCCGGCTTTCGGCTTTCAGGTGCTGAGCGTCTGCGGGAGCTCGGCCAAGCGCTCCAGGAGCTCAGCCAGGTGCGGCCACGGTGCGGCTTTTGGAGCTGGGAGCCGCACTCGCGCGTCGGCCTCCCGTCCGCTGTCGAGGCCACGACGGCCACTGCGTCAGAGAGTGGCCCTCAGGGCACTGCGGAGTGCCGTCGCTTCGAGAAGGTGCGGCTCGCACGGGTACGAACGTTTGCGTTCCTCCTTTTCGTCCCTTCCGGTCTCCGGTCCCTTCCCGTCGAGGCCTTTGTCGCCTCGATGGCGAACCGCGCGTAGCCCGACCGAAAAAATTGCGCGGAAAGCGCCTGGCGCCTGGGTGCGGCGCCTCAAAGCCTGTGCAGCATTGGCCTTGCAGGGCCTTGCATTGATTCACGGCCCCCTAGACTCCTAGACATTTCGGCTAGTGTAGGGTGCCGAGGGACTCGGACTCCTTTCTGACGCCATGGCATCCGTCTTGGTTTGCGGCGGCGGCAATGCCGCACAGGTCGTCTCGTGCCTTTTCGCATCGCGCTACAAAGTCACTGCCATTTCGCTCTATGCCGATGAGGCAGAGCGGTGGGACAAGGCCGTCAAGGAAGCCAAGGGTATGACCTGCAACTTTCAGGGCACCAACAAGGCGGTGAACTCCATGCCTGACTTGATCACCAAAGATCCCTCTGCGGTGAAAAATTGTGATGTCGTGCTCTTCACGGTGCCCTCTTCCTTCCACGAGCAGTACTTCCGGGCCCTGGAACCCTTCGTTCAGAAGGGCACCATCTTCGCAGTGATGCCTGCGCGTTCCGGTTGCGACTTCCTCTTCAAGAAGGCCGGTTTGCGGGAGCTTCGCATCGCCTCCCTCGCCTCCCTCGCCTCCCTCCCTCCCTCTCTCCCCCCCTCCCTCTCTCCCTCTCTCCCTCTCTCTCTCTCCCTCTCTCTCTCTCTCTCTCTCTCTCGCTCTCTCTCTCTCTCTCAGGTGATGGGTGAGAAGGCGGACACTTTGGGTCTGGCGGCCTTCGAGACCTTGCCGTGGGCTTGCAGGTTCAACGACTGGGGCAAGACCGCCACCGTCTTGGGAACCAAGGCCGGGCCCAACAGTTCAACAGCGCAGCTCCGACAGAGAGAGCGAGAGAGAAGCCAGGTGGTCACCGAGAAAGATCCAAAGATTCAGTTTCAGTGAAAGCGGTTGTGAAGATGTTTTTCCTCCGCGAGAGCATACCATGGCCACCTATGCTGAAGCTTCTGATCTGAAGGGCTTCGGAAACAAGTGACAAGGTGTGTATGATCGTGATCCTCGTCGTCGTCCTTAGAGATGTCGTCGCCACCAGAAAGAGCAACGGCAACCGTGACAGCGACGTCGCAGCGGCAACAGCGTCGGAAGGTCTGAACTTTAGCGCAGAAAGCCCTTGGCTCGGCACTCCCTTAATGTGCCCCGGCTACGGCAAAATCTGATCACGGAGCTCATAGAGAACATCTCTTCAGAGCAGGTTGAAGAGCGAGTAAGGCTTAGAGCAGAAGACGGACACGCGGACACGGCAATGACCCGCCTGGCCCTGGCTAAGCAGACGCGACCCTTTAAGCTGCCCCAAGAAGCTTTTCAGCGGCGCTGAAAAGCAGGAGCCGCCGAGCCGCTTCCCTCTCAGGCAAGCGTCGCGACTGCCTAGCCCAGCAGCCTTTCTCCGCACCGAGCTGAAAATCCGGGGAGCGGGTTATCGCAGGGTGCGCAGCCATCGCGGAAGGAGGGCGAACTCGGGGTCGCACGGTTCGACCAGCCTCAGGCACATGCAGCTCAGCTTCAGCGCAGGTCTTGACAGAGCCTGCGTTACTCAGCCGCCAAGACAGCTGAAGTTGAAGCTAAAGCTGACCGAGGCTTCGGTCACTTCACAGACGGCAGAAGGGCCGAACCCACGGTGAAAGTCTAGTCGTGAGCGGCACCGGCCCTTGAGAGGTTTTGAAACTTCGGTCGAAAGTTGTTGCTAAGGCTCGGGGCTCGGCTTAAAGTGGTCCGAGGCAAACGAGACTCTTTATCGCTTGCAGCGACTGGAGGTGGACTGTTCGGAAACAGTTCGACCAAGAAGTGAAGCGTCACGGGGCCCTCCCATGGGATCCACAGACCTTCGCCAGTTGTCTGTAAAGCTTCCCTGTCTTCGGTCAGCATACCCGAACACAGCACCTTCATCAGCAAGGTTTTCCGCAACTCCGGGGCGAACCTTCACCTCCTTCTCCCGCTCTCACTCTTCTGTGTATGCCTGTCAGCATGGTCCCAAAGACTCCCATGGTCACCGTGCTAGCACGCACGGACCCGTGATGCCAACTGAAGAAACAGAAAGACAACAGAAGAAAAGACAAGCGAAAGACAGGACAGATGAGTTGGGTAGACAGATGGGTATCACATCGATAAACAAATAACGCACAGCCGGTGAACTTGCAGGAATCCATCAGCGCGGCTGTGGTGCCACCAGTGGGGAAAACGAAACTGGACGTGATCTTGAAGCTGCAGGGCTTGCTCGGTGTGGAGCCAAAGATCGTGGAGTGCCCCAATGTTATGAGCATCAGCTTGGGCAACCCTGGACAAGTGATTCACCCGGGGGTCACCTATGGCAAGTGGCACAATTGGGATGGGAAGCCCTTGCCCCAAAAGCCCTTGTTCTACCACGGTGTGGACACGCAGACCGCGGATGTCTTAGAGGGCATTTCCGGAGACATCACAGCCATCTGTAAGGCCCTGAAAAGTTTGGACCCCAATTTCGACTGCAGTGAAGTGAAGACGATCATGGAGTGGTATATGGCATCCTACTCTACCAGCATCGCGGATGGCTCCACTTTGCAGAAGGCTATGAGCACCAACAGTGCTTACGAAGGCCTCTGCCATCCCATGAAAGAGTCTGGAGGCGGCTACGTTCCGGACTTCCAATTCCGATACCTCAGTGAGGACGTCCCGACTGGCTTGTGCTTCTCCCGCGGTGTGGCCGAGCTCTTGAACGTGAAGACGCCCACCATCGACAAGGTCTTGACATGGGCACAAGGGAAGCTTTCCAAGGAGTTCCTGAAAGATGGGAAGATGAACGGAAAAGACATCAAGGACACCAGAGCTCCCCAAGCCTTCGGTGTCACTTCGAAAGAGATGCTTTGCAGCTTCCTGAGAATCAAGAAAGAAGCCACGTGCTGCGCTGGCATTTGTAAGTGAGATGATTCAGAGGATCTCAAGGATCTTGACTCGTGGCACCGATGAGCCTGTGTTTACAGTTGTATGTGAAGCCATTGCCATGAAATTTGCTTATCGGGTGGCCTTGAGATGTGCCAGCTTTGAAGCTCTCTCTCTCTCTCTCGCCCTTCACAGAGCCCAAGCTGCGAAGGTCTTAAGAAGGTCCGAAGGGACTGTAAGAGGTTAGAGCAGATGGTCGGATGTGATGTCGAAGGAGAGCAAGAGAGAGCACGAAGTATCACAAGAGCGCGTATGCTATCCAAGCCCCTCCGCTGCAGAATCGAACTCTGGTGCTGATCGATTGAGTACGATTTCCACTGCAGCTGGCAACGAATCAAGCTAACCTCAGTGGAGTGGCTAAGATCGTTTTTTCGCAGAGAGCTGCCCGTGGAAAAGGCAACAGAAAGGGGGGCGATTGCTTGCAGCCGCTGCACAGCGCCTGCTCCTCTATTCCTCTCAGCGGCGACGAGACCGAGCCGCCGCCAGCCGCCGTTTGTGCCCTTGCCGTGGAGTCATGGAATTTGAATCCATGCAGGAAGCGGCGATCCGATCCTCGCTGTTTTTTTTGTATAATCTGGGCATTTCATGCCGTATTGGAGTACCAGAGACAGTCTGTCAATGCATGCCTCTTTCGTGACAATGTTGAACGCATGCACTCGCTTGTCAAGTCGCAAGTTACAATAGCAGCGCAGATTTGCACTAGATAGGTGTAACTCTGTGATAGCCCTGAACCTTTGCCAACTGCGACACCTGGCGATGCCAGTCTGATTCAGAGCTGCGCCTGCCTTTGCGCGATTGCGCAATTCCCGGTGACGTGGCTACGCAGATGCCATTGGAGGACGACAGTTCATCGGAGTGTCCTTTTTGCAGAAATTCATGTAAATGGCAGCATGCCAGGAACAGGAGCTCCTGCACGTCGTCGCGCAGGATGATGAGGGCTCTGCGATGGCTGAGGTCAGGGCGGCCTGACCTGAGCATCGATGCGGCCTTCGATGTCCATTGGAGCATCTTCGAAGGTCTTCGTGTACAGCGACGACACCATGCTCTCTCTGCGGCGCCGCGGTCTTGGAACGCGTTCCAAGGAAAAGGTTAAAAGGCTGTAGGCCGTGCCGCTGTTGCGGGCTTTTTTGCTTCTCCTCAAGGCGCCCTCTGCAACTCGGCCAAGATCCAGCACTTGGCCCTGAAGCGCGGTGCCCAAAGGAGAGCGGCCCAAGGCTCGCCACTCGCCTCCTTCGCTCCGCGCGTCCGAGGTTCGAGGGGCAGATGGTGGCGATGCACCAAAGCCTCGAGGCGAGGGCCTCAGGGCCTCGGGTCCTGGAGGGAGGCGGAGAGGAGACATGGGCTGACATGGGCTTCTGAGGCGGCTGGGCTGGAGAACCACGCCGTGGTGCAGGTGGCGCCCGTCACCGAGGCACCCTGCGCCCTGCTGCCTCCTGCTGCCTGCTGCCACAGCAACTCAAGGAGGCCGAGTCTGAGTTTGAGTTTGCTTAGTTTGCTTTTCGCTGTAGGTGGGACTTGCTTCGGCCTCCTCGGATGGCATGGCCTGGGACCCTGGGACCCTGCTAGCCGCTAGCGAGAGTGAGAGTGAGAGTAGTGAGAGTTCGCCTAGGTCTTCTTCTGGGATGCCCTCAGCGGCAAGTGCCTGGAGTCTCTTAGGCCGCAACCGCAAGCGCTGCAACCGCCCAGCACATCCGAGCTCCTCTCACATCTCATCGTCTCATCCCTCTCTCTCTCTCTCTGCAGCCGCTTGGGCGCTGCTCCGCTTCAGGGGCCACCAGGAGAGCGTTTTGTCCCTCGCCTTCTCGGCCTCCGGGAAGCTCCTCGCCACCACCAGCCCGGGCCCCGGCCGGGAGCGTCGCGGCGTCGCTTTGCAGGAGTCTCTCTGCGGCGTCTGCGGCTTTGGGGACTCCTGGCCGGCACCCCCTTCCGACGCAGTCACTCCACCTCACGGCTAAGACGCTTCCCCATACCTTGTCTTGTGCATCGGCTTTTCACGGCACTGGTGAACACGCTGCCATGTTACACTTGACCCTTGGCGCCCGTCCTCCTGTGCGCATGTCATGACGATAGGTCGCCCTGGTCGCTACCGCTACCTGTTGCAGTGCACGCTGCGCAAGTGCCACCTTGCCACCTGCCGCTTGCGCTTGAGCATGCGCCTAGAGTCTAGATGCGTCTAGCGGTCTAGCGTGTGGTTATGAGGGGCGCTTCGACTGTCGTGGCTCCCTCCTCTCGGGATGGATCGGCGCCTCGGCGGCTCGGCGGCTCGGCGGCTCGGCTCAAGAGTCAAGAGAGCCCAAAGAGCTCAAATCGCATCGGGTCGTGCGCCCGGCCCCACGACGAGCCTTGCTGCCGAACCGGCCGAAGCCCTCTGCTGCTCTGCTGTGAATCCCGGTTCGGGGAGGAGGATGCTCGCTGCTCGCCCTAGGTTTGCGAGTTTTTTCTTAAAGGACTTGAGGCCTGTAGATGTAGGCCATGCCAGACCTGTTGACCGCAGCAGCGAAGGGTTTGTCAGCGGCCAAACCTGAGGCATTGCAACCCAGCGTTCTGCACGTCTGCACGATTCCCCGAAATGGGAAACGCGCCCTTCAAGTTCAAACACCTCTGCTTGCTTAGGACTGTGCCAGGTCGGAAAATACTGCGTTGCAGAAACCACACTGCCTCCCCCCCCCCCCNCCCCCCCCCCCCCCGCTGATCCGACCCGACCTTTGCTGCGCAAAGATCAAACCTGGCGAACAACTGCAGCAAATTTCACTCCCAACATCTCCACGCTCAACTTCTTTGCTCAAGACAGTCTCGTCTCCTTGAAATAAGCTCCATCAGCAAGGCCGCACGCACGACTGAGCTTCTGCCACGTGACTCGCCCCAAGAAACCTCAACCCTGCCCTACAGTAGAGCCGAAACGAAAAAAAGGGCGCCTTTTGGCGCCAAGGCACATCTCTGCACCTCATGGGATCTGCGGCTCTCTCTCTCTCTCTCTCCTTCCCAGGCGCCGACTGCAGTGCGAAAGTCTGGGAGACGGCCACGGGCCGCGGCCGGGGGGCCCTTTCTCAGTGAAGCGCTCCGCTCTTCGCAGCTCCTTTCCGCCGAGTTTGTGTCGAGGTCTGACGACACTTTCGGGCCACGAGGACTGGGTCGGCGCGCCCAACCGGCCTATGCCGGCCATAGAGCGGAGAGAGCAGTGCAGAAGTGCGAACAGAAGATGTCAGCAGCGTCTCCTTGCCGAGGTCACGTGCTGCGGCTTTAACCTCTCCGAGTCTTTGGCCGTTACTGCAAGCTTGGACTGCAGCGCCAGGCGCTGCCGTCCGGCAGCAGCGCTCCTGTCACGCCTTAACAGCGTGACAGCGGCTTGCTTTTGAGCTTCCAGGATATGGGATCTGGCCAGTGGCAGGCACGGGAAGCTTTGAGCATAAGACAGAAGTGCTTCGATGCTTCAGACCCATTTGGAGGACTAGAAGTCACCAAGAGCAACGAGTTCACGTTTCAATGATGTGAAGAAGTCACGCTCTCCGTAATGGAACGGACATGCTTCACCTTTGTCAACTCCTGCCACAGTCTGTATGTCCGTGGTTCTGAGGAAAGGCTAGAGAGAGAGAGAGAGAGAGATTTTGGTGTAGCACCATCTCCCTTTCTGTCCAAAGTCCCTTCCCGGAAATGCAAGACCAAAGCTGCAACCGCACCACGACGCTGCTTTCTGCGTTGAGAATAGACAACAACCCTTACGTTAAAGGTGGTTATTTTATCACGAAAGCTCCTCGTGAAGGAGCTTCGTTCATTACCTCACAGTGTGAGCTTGGGGTTATCGGGGGGGAGGGGGGGGGGGGGGGNGGGGGGGTGGCCAAAATTGGTGGGTTTTTTTGGCTACCCTACATCTGGAGCTGGGAAAAACCCCGTTGCCACGTTGCGCGTGCTTCTCTAGCATTCTTGCTCTAGGCGTGCTGCAACATGTCTGTCTGTCTATGTTTAGCGAAAAGTTGGTATGTTGGGTCAAAACCTGCTTCTCACCTGTCGCAGTCTTTGTGTAGCAATGTGTTCATATGTTGGAACAAATCCCTCGCATTGACATGTTATGTTGGATCGAAACTGCTCCCGCCAGTGTTGTTCTCTGCAACTTTCTGTCTGCTGCAATGCGGGCTTGCTCCTGCAGCTTCGTTATCATAGCAGGTCAGTGAGAAGCACGCTGAAACTTGGCATTTCTGAGGATCGTTGTTTGCGCTTGACGAACTTCGCTCAGGTCCGCCTTTTGAGTGTCGGCTCCATCAGCTAAGCAATGTCTAGAGCAGACAAGAAACAACCAGCTAGGTTAATGTCGTAGCCAAGTTCAGGTGCCAAGGCTACCGACGCAAGACCGGGGACATAGGAGTATGGAAAGTTCTCTAGCATTCTTGCTCTAGGCGTGCTGCAACATGTCTGTCTGTCTATGTTTGGCGAAAAGTTGGTATGTTGGGTCAAAACCTGCTTCTCACCTGTCGCAGTCTTTCTGTGGCAATGTGTTCCGTTTCCGTAGAGCCTGCTTGGCTGCACAGACATGTGGAAAAGCTTTCCGCAACCGCCAATCCTGCAGTTGTCCGCGTCGTTCTCCTGGATCTGACTACAAGCCCTTATCTGCTGCTCTGATGCTGCTGATGCTGATGCTGTTGATGCTGGTCCTATGCTGCTGATGCTGGTCGTATCGTGGCCACGTTCTGCGTGCGTCTCTAACGTTCTTGCTCTAGGCATGCTGCCACATGTCTGTCTGTCTATGTTNGCTGGTCCTATGCTGCTGATGCTGGTCGTATCGTGGCCACGTTCTGCGTGCGTCTCTAACGTTCTTGCTCTAGGCATGCTGCCACATGTCTGTCTGTCTATGTTTGGCGGAAAGTTAGTTTGTTGGGTCAAAACCTGCTTGACCTGTCCCCGTCTCTGTCCGGCAAGGTGTTCACATGTTGGGACAGAACTCCTCTTATTGACATGTTATGTTGGATCAAAACTGCTCCCGCCCGTGTTGTGGTCTGCAACTTTGGGTCTACTACAATGCGCCCTTGCTCCTGCAGCTTCCTTACCATGCCAGCTTCAGTGAGACACAATCTGAAACTTGGCATTTCTGACTTTCGCTGTGTCGCCAGCCCTGCCCCCGCTAGAGCTTTCGTCCCAGGCCGTGGCTCTCAAGTAACTTGTTGTTTCGGGGAATCTACTCATCTCAACGTCAGCGATGTCTCACTGCCATTCCTAGCAAGCCATTGTCCCACCAATTGCCTTGTCCGCCGCGTATATGTATTTGTTTGGCATATGTATTTGTTTGGCATGTTTCGCTAGTGCTACTTGGGGGATACTGGCAGCAAATGCTTCAAGCAGATTAAGTTTCACAGACCACGCTGAACGAACCGCCACAGCGTTGCCATGCTTCTGTTAGTTTGTATGAACTGCACTGTTGTTTTATTTCGGGAGCCCGGTTGTTGAGAATGTGGCGGGGAACTCAGTAGTAACGTACATGTGTGCACGGGGGACAACATGACCTGAAGTACTTTGCTATCCCGTGACAGCCTGCTGTAGTGTCTTTGCTTGTGAAAGTGTCCCCAGCTGACAATAAAATCGTGCACGCCCTAGGGGGAGAAGACCTTCACAAACGACCCTGGTATCCGAATTGTAGCCTCTGGTACACCTACATTTCCGGACGAAGGTCGCAAACCCATAAACAGACATGACACAACTGCTCCCATCATTGATGATCCTATCGTACTCTTGTCATCGTTCTGCCATAATCGGTTTTATAAGCTGTCTGCACACTCATAGGGGGAAACAAAGCCAGTCATGTGAATTCGAATGTACTGCGAGATGTGTTGTAGACCGAAACACCTTAGTCCTAATACCTATACTCTGCCATTTCGGTCGAACAACCATCCGAACTTTCACGCCTCCCTAACAGCCCGAAATAACGGGCGGGCCTTTAGCGCCCGGGGGGCTTAACTCGCCCCTTAAGCCCGGGAGAAGAAGAGAGAGAGAGAGAGAGAGACAGAGAGATAGAGAGAGAGAGAGAGGCCGGGGCCAGTAGAGCAAGAAGAACCTCGGTTTGGCTTAAGTTGCGCCGCGCTTGCGCATGTTTCCATTCGCTCATCAACTCTTTACAGTCTCGGCTTGGCAAGGTGCCTGCAGCTCCTTCCTGGCGGCGTCAGTGCGATCCCGAAGAGATGCGAAACTAGGCCAACACGCATTGCCAACGTCGTGTGACAGTGTTTCTGTTTGTGCTTCTGTGCCCTCTTGTTTCCTCCAAGCACAGACAACTCCTGCTGGCGACCATCTCGAGAGACGGGACTAAACGAGGCCCGATCTTCTGGGCGGCCTTTGCTCCTTGGGAAGAGGAGGAAGCGGAAGCGGCCATTGCCACCGCCAGCTGAGAGCTCAGTCGGTCGACTGAGCCCGGCCGGGCGGAGCTCTTCCGCTTCCGTCTGCGGCTTCCGCTTAGGTGCCGACAAGAAGGCCACGGTCTGGAGCCTCGAAGGGCAGGCGCCCGCGGCCACCGCGCCCGGGGGGCCGGGGGCTGGCTTCCAGCAGCAAAACGCGCTGTCTGTGCTTCTGTGGCAGGTGCAAACGCTGCTTCAGGGCCACGAGGACAACGTGATGTGCGCCGCAGCGCTCAGTGCGAAGGGGATGGAGCGGACGAGAGCGCCGCGGGGGGCGTCGGAGTTGAAAGGCCTTTCAGCTCACTCTGACTCTGAGGTGAGCTGGTCACCGGATGGCTTGCGACTGCTCACCGCCTCGCAAGACCGCTCGGCTCGGCTCTGGGAGGTGAACCGCCTCGCCGCACCGTGTCTCCCGTGTCTCCCGTCTCCCCCTCTCCTCTCCGACCTCTCTCTGAGCCCGGACCCGGAAGTCCGGGAGGCTGCCGCGGGCTCCTGCATCCGCGAGTTCGAGGGCCACACGGACACCGTGCAGGCGGGACGGGAGGCCGGGCAGGCGCCTGCCCACGAAGTTTTGATGTCTCGCAGTCCGCCTTCTTCTCTGGCGACGGCCGCCTGGTGGTCACGGCTTCTCTAGATCGCCTACGACCGAGGTCGAGAGAGACATAGAGAGAAGTGGAAGATCACGGTCGTTGTGCACGACGGCATCCTTTCCAAGGCCTCGCGAAGATCTGGGAGACCCAGACGGGTGACTGCCTGCGCACGTTGGCTGTGCCCTGGCTGAGATTCGATACGAAAGTTCTGAGCTTTGGCACCGGCATCCAGGGCCACTCGGGCTCCGTCCTCTTTGCCGCCTTCTCCGCCGACGGCAGCTTCGTGGCCACCTGCTCGAGGCAGCTCCCGGACCTGCCAGCGTAGAAGCAACCTGCTCCACATACGTACATACATGCATGCATACATACAGATAGACATGCAGACAGACAGAAGCACACAGTGAATTATGAATGCATTTGTATAATATGAATATGATGCATATACATACACAAACTGCACATGTGTAACTGTACATCGTACTCTATATGACATATTATACACTCCATGTTGCATACTGTATGTATATACTATATTATATATATATATGTATACACATGCATAATATGTATATATATATACATACATACTACATGATACAATATTTCATGCTGAATTATATTGTATTCTCTTATGTCATGTATATACATAGTCTATTGCATACGATGTATTTTATAAGAAGAGAATATACCATGCTATAGTATATTACAATACTATATTGTCTTATCTTGTATTATGGTGTGTTATATGATGGCCCAGTTTTTTCTACATATTTTTGGATGGGTTTAATTTAAGGGGAAGGGAGTATGTGTATATGTTGTTGTATACAGTACATGTAGATGCAAAGATAGATCGATCCGATCAGGGATTCGACGTTGCGGACCTGGGACGTGAAGACGGGCCGACACATGCGGCTGCTCGAAGGCCACCGTGCCAAGGCGGGCCCGGGAGGACTCGCGGAGGACGGACTTTCGGAGGGAAGTTAAGGGAGGAAAAAGAGGATGTGCTGGGTGTGGCAGCAGGGCAGCAGGGCAGCGGCCATGGCGGCACGGCTTCCTTTGGCGTCAGGTGAACTCCCTCTCCTTCGTTTTGTTCTGATAGGCAGCAGTTGAGCGACTCTGCGGCACAAGTCGAAGACCTGCGCCGCACGGTGCCAGTTTCAGGCTCTTCTAAGGAGAGTTTTGTGACGCGCTTCAGTCCCGCTGACCTCATGCAAAAAGGCAAGTCTGCTCCGCAGGTGAAGAACGTTGACGGTTGAGGTAGGTACAAAGCTGTCATTTGCCCTGGCCTTCGTGCCATCGCGGGGCTGTTCTTCTGAAAGTTCGGCATGTCCGGGCCATCAGCTGTGATAAACGATGGGCTCACACCCGACTTGTGCTTCTACAACAGTACTTTAATGCAATGGCATGTATCTCTCATTTATGTTTAGTCCGTACTATCATCGCGCAGTTTGAAGATATTGCAATACAATGCAACCAACACACAAGTTCGAAGCCTTGGATGCCTGCAGATAGAGGATGGCTGTTCAGCTGTGAGACATCTTGATGCTATCCACAAGCTTCAAAACTGTGCCGCACGCTTCGCCTACCCATTCATCAGCTTTGACTTACTTCGAAAGACGCGAATTCAACCGTGTGCAAGCTTCGACTCGTTTTGTACCCGCTGCAATGCCGACCGTCCAGTATTGTTGGGACAAATCCAAGCGAACCAACCAGCACACTTGGACGTTTCCAGTGCGTGTGGTGTCACGAGGGCTTTGAGTTGACGTTTCCGGTTTCGGGGGATGACCGCAGGGCCCCTGCCAGAATCTTCAAGTTTGTGCATTTGAAAGCCGATCTGCGCTTGAGGCCTTTTTGGCACGACATCACGGCGATTTCGTTTCAGTTCTGGGCACAGAGCAGGCGGGCGTGAACAAGCGGCTTGCCCATTGCCGGACAAGTCCGAACTTCATCACTCAAGTGGTATTCTTGTGAGCTCCGGAGTACAATGTCTTAGCGGCACCTGATATGTGTTGCTGACGGTGTCGTTCGGGTTTCCTCCGGTCGTCTCCCCCAAGCTCGGAGGCACGAATTCGACAAGACTGCACAGCTCGTCGTTGACTTGAAAAGGTCAG
>BGNK01005384.1:2977-39255 GCA_003297005.1 Symbiodinium sp. clade A Y106
GTAGCGGGTAGCGGGTAGCGGGTAGCGGGTAGCGGGTAGCGGGTAGCGGGTAGCAGGAGCAGGTAGCAGGCAGCAGGTAGCAGGTGCAGCAGCAGTAGCAGTACTGCAGCTGCTTCTACTACTACTGCTACTACTACTCCTACTACTACTACGACTACTACTACGACTACTACTACGACTACGTTCCTGCAAGTGTATGTTTGCATGTACTTGCTGATACTTGTTCATGAACACACATGTTCTTCTATAATATAGGAGATTGAGTTTCCGTGTGCGCACCCACTTACTGAAACGAAAACAAGGCACGCACAAAAGGGCATAGCAAGAAAAACAGAGAGGCAGGGCTGGCATCTGGAAGCAGTTTTATCACCAGCCACGGCTCTTGCCAATCCGTCCGACTTGATCCTCGAATCCACACTCTAGCCTCGGCAAAGGAAACTTCACAGGTCAGGACTGTGTCTGAAAGGGTTTTGGATATTCGTTTGTTACATCAGCCAGGAATTCCTTGCAGTGCAAGGTCAGGAGTCATCATATTGACCACTTCTAGGGGTCATGTGCAGGGTTTGAGCTTGAATGGCCGCCCGCAGAGCTCTGCCCGGAGGCGACACAAACCGAAGTCCGAAAGCCCCAGATAGTGAACCCGTGGCTCTGCTCCCACAGCACAACTCCCCGCCAAAAGGGTCAAGTCCTGTACTATAGGGGCCTTAATGATCCCAATAATTGGAATAGGATTTTGGGGCCCATTACACTATAATTATAAAAAGAAACCCCCACAATCCCAAAATAGTATTGGTAATTGTTAAGGCCCCTGTATAACAAGCGCATGGGAAAATCGGAAAGAACACCGGCCCAGTCGCATGCGGTCTGCTTCGTCAAGAACGAAGTAGGTGACTCTTTCGAGGGAAACCTCACCTTCAGCGAATCAACAAGAGCGGTACTTGCCGGGGCCTTAATAATTAGAATACGGTTTGACTATAAATATAATAAGGGACCTCCCAAACTACTATAGGCAAGTATTAAGGCCCCCTATAGTACTTGGAGGACAGCGGGGGGCCTTCGTCTTGGTTTCAGACTAGTGGGCCTGGTATCAGAATGCGGTTACACTGAGTCTAGTTGTGGGTGCAAGCCCAACCTACTCAAATCCCGGTATTCCAAATACTCCCTCACTGACTGTTGTGGCACCTTCTTTTGCGGAGGTGCAGGACTTCGCGAACTGAGGTTTTTCTCGCAGATGGGGACTGGAGCTCGACCGTGAAGATAGTAGCTTCGGCAATGGATGAAATCAACACACACTCGACGTCTTAGATCCCTTGAGAGAAGGCGATGCAACAACTACCATGCCTGCATCTCCCACTCCACAGACCTCACTTGGCCGGCAGACAACCAAAGCTGCCAAGCATCCGGAATCCATGACATCCAGTAATCTACCAGGTGTGGCAGCCACAATGTGAGCGCCATTGCGGATGTCCGCCACCTCGCGACACGTAGACCGACAGAGCGACCGTAGCATCAAGTTTACTGAGCTTCGCCATCAGCAGTCAAGGCAAAGTCAGCGGCAAAGAGACCGAACAGATTTGTGCCCAACTGCATGTCTTGAATGATGCGGCAGCGACTTCGATGAGATCATGCAACAGTTCAACAGCACAACAGAGTCAGTCAAGCTGAATCGTTTTCTGCGAGCATCCTCAGGAGGCCGGCAGAATGCAAAACCCAGCAGTCTCGAGATCTGGACATGGCGAAGATTGTGGGGGAATCACGTTTCGAGGATGAAGGAGACCTAACTGCACTTGACATCGCCTCGCTTCACACCGACACAGTTTGAGACAAGCGTAGCAAATCTGCACACACAACTTGCTCCCGGTAGCCGGTAGATGTGCAACCGGACAGGGGACGGGCAAAGCCCGAAAGCCGAAACGCTCGCAAGACCACTTTTCCAAACGTCTATGGATTGAAATCGGCTATAGGCCGCTGACTCCCGCAGCCAAGCAGATCCGCCTGCCATCCCTTGCTGCCGTGGCCGCCACCGTACAGGACCCCAGCCGCTAGGCCGTTCGGGTGCGCGCTGCCGGTGGTCGAGTCTACCACCTGGAAAGGAGGCACCGAAATACTTGGCATACGATTTGGGAGGGCGGGGTTCAAGGTACAGATTTGGGATAAAGGGCTTTCTTCTCAAGTTCGTGCTTTCCTGGATTCCTGTCTGCCCTGTGTCAAACCGTACTTGCAAAAAGAATCTGCTAAGGTCTCAGTAGCCAGATGCCTGAGAAGGCAAATCAGAAGAGCAGAACCTCCATCTACGTTCCGAAGTCCTTCGGCCAAGAGGAGGATTGGTGCTGAAGGCCATTCCACACACTTCTCCACGCTGAACGGGTGCATTTCCGGGACTCCGGCGGCGCGCGACATATCGGCGATCTGCACCGCCAGCTCGCGCGTGGGTGCCAGGATCAGTGCCTGAGCAGGAGCTTCAACAAGTAGAAGCTCAAAACTGGGCACTGCATGCATGTGCTTTCTTTCTGGCAGCCTCACATCAGGGATTTGCGCGCATTTGCAAATTAATGCTGGTTCAAGTTTGCCTCGCGTGGTGTTGTGCCTTGATTCGGGACACTCATGGAATCGGAACACTGTTTCGGCAGGCATAGTGCAGACAACTATGCTCTGCTGTTCATGTATATATAGATCAATGCTCAATGGAAGCTTCAGAACGTAGTCCTGACCCAACCCCGTTCGCATCATAGAGAGGTGCCCAGCCTGATGCTGCGCACAATTTAAGGTTCTCCTGTTTCCAGCACACACACACACACCAGGCGGAAGCTCCAAAACAGTCTCAGGTTCCAGCAATGGGCGCAGCCACGCCATGTTGCAGCGGCTCCTTCAGACAGAGGGATGCCGAGCTTGACGTTGAGAGGTCTAGGCCCGAGGCTCAGGGAATGATGATGATCTCCAGCAAAGGGAGGCAACGATGCCGATGAAAAGGAAGGAAAATTCTTTTGAACAAAACGAGGTGGAAGATGAAGATGGACATTGATTGTGGAAGCTCAACAAACATAGGATGAGCATGACGATTAGGATGAACAAGACGATGATGCTCTCCGTCATTTGCTCTGAATCTTATCATCTGCATCAGATGGCGACAGCGACTTTTGAGCGTCGGACCGGCAAACACTCGAGGTCTCTCCTTGAGTAAGGGCCCTGGAGTGCGGGAGGCAGTACTAGAAATCAGAAGCAAAGGGACCAAGGCTGGACGACCACAGATGCAAACCGTCACCTGGCATCAGCACAACGGGCATGGCTCCCCGCAGGCCAAGTAAAAAGGCTTGCAGGGCACGGTCATTCGACGGACTTCGGGTACAGGGCCGGCCTGAACTTCAATGTGCGTCAAGGCTGGCAGCAGGTAAGCCTTGGACGCTCATGGTGCGCTCTGTTTAAACTGTTTTGCAAAATGCGCAGTCGTGTCTCTATCGAATCATTCAGCACGAAAAAACAAAAACCCCACGTACCGACTTACGGTTCTTGCGTTGAAAACTTATCAATGCAACCTTTCCGAAACTTCATGAATCGATCCCTGGACGAGGGAATGACGCCACGGCACAGCCCAAATGACCAGAGACTACAAGCAAAAGCGCGGCCGCCTCGCTACCGGATGTGGCATTCCCACAGGCACACCAAGAATCTGAATTCTAGCGCAAACTTATGGCGCAAGTTCGTAACCTCACTGCTAAAAGCGCAGCAAGGCGCTAAAGTTTTGCCGCTGCCGGTCTTTGCGACACCGACCACATCGAGGCCTGCGAGAGCAAGCCTCGGTTTTGGACTGAAGCGCACTTCCGGTCTCAGTCTGGGTTGGAAGGGCGTCGGGCTTGCAGTTCCAAAACTTTGGGGGCATTTTTGTGTTTTAAAAACCACTACGACAACTATTCGTCCTGCTACGACCACTTAGTGACTACTACTACGACTACGGCGACTACCATTGCTGCTAGTACGGCGCCACACTGCCACACTGCCACACTGCCAGTGCCACTGCCAGCCAGTGTTCCAGTGTGCCAGTGTGCCAGTGCCAGTGCCAGTGCCAGTGATGCCAGTGTGCCAGTGCTGCCAGTGTGCCAATGTGCCAGTGTGCCAGTGTACTGCCAGTGCCAGTGCCAGTGCCAGTGGCCAGTGTAGTCAGTGCCAGCGCCAGTGCCAGTGCCAGTGCTAGTGCTAGTGCTCGTGCTCGTTCTAGTGCTGTGCTAGTGCTAGTGCTAGTGCTAGTGCCGGCGGTGCCGGTGCCGGTGCTTGTGCTGGAGCTGGAGCTGGTGCTGGTGCTGGTGCTAGTGCTAGTGCTAGTGCCAGTGCTAGTGCTAGTGCTATAGCACTGGTGCTGCTACTGCTCGTGCTGCTAGTGCTGCTGCTGCTTACTGCTGCCACTACTGCCACTACTTCTGCTACTGCTGTTACTGCTGCTACTGCTGCTGCTACTGCTGCTACTGCTGCTACTGCTTGTGACTGTACATAGTCTGCGGGCTGTGCTGTGAGGCTTGTGTGTTTTTTTATGCATGCTGTTGTAACTCGTGTTCCATAACAATATTGGCTCAAGTGAGCACGGCTGAAGGTCGTAGGTTGCCGCGCGTAGCCTGCGGCACTAGTTGTGCGCAGCAACGCCTGGAGTAGATGTTCGGCCTGTCAGGGCCGTTGGACGACGCTTTGGGCACCGTGATAAAAAGAGGGCCGCACACGATTGCTTGTGCAACTCTGGCTGCCCGCGACCGTTGACAATTGGGGGCTGCCGTGGGAAACGGCTACCCTGTGCGTGTGCTGCGCCCGCACGTGGCCTCGGAGGTGCCGCAGGCTTCGAGGCCGTGGTCCTGTGTGACGCAGGGGCCCCTGTGCCTGCTCTCCGGCCATGAGCACTGAGGTGGCAGGCCAGCCGAGAGACGGATCCGTGGAGTATCCCTGGCTGCAACGGCGCAAGGAGACGGGCTCCCGGCCTACGAAAAAGAAGGACGGCAGGTCCACGACCTTGAAGGACGAGCAGAGGTTGCGGAAGGAATCTACGACAACTTCGATGCCGAAGAAGAGGAAGAAGAAGATGAAGAGGAAGTACAGGAAGGTGCCGCTGAGACGGCCGAGGGTGCTCCGGACGGGGATCCGAGCTCCAGCTCGGAAGCTTTTGCGGGCGGCCGATGCCCCGGCGCCGCCCCAGCCTGTGGTTACGGCTGCATGGTGTGGCCGCCGTCCAGACAGGTCTCTGAGTCTCTGGCGCTGCCTGCCGGTTACTACTACTACTGCAGATTCACGTAGCACGCCCAATCTCATGACACCGAAGGCTACTCCTGTTCTCGTTTGGATGCTCACTCCCCACTCTTGCCACTCCTAGTCAAGTACCACTGTTACTAGCAGAAGGAGGACGCAATGCGGACGGCCTTCACATGCAGCGAAGTCACGGGAGGGCTTGCGCCTCAAATGATCATGGACTGTAACGGGAGCTTTCGTTGACGTAGCCATAATCACATTACGTTTGCTGCTCCTAGCATGTCACTCTCCCATCTTGAAAAGATCGGACGCGATAGATTAACAGAACGCATGAGATGTCAGCGGAACCGAAAAAGCAAAGATGCAAAGCCCAGACAACTAAACACTAGAAGGTCCAGAGTCCGGCAGCAGCAGCAGGAACAAAGCGGCAAAATTGTCAACATCAGTAGCGGCAACAGCATCGACCGAGGCGCCTAGCTGCTAGTGAGGCTATGGCTGCTGCTGTATCTGCTGTTGTGTCTGTTGCCACGGCACCGTCCCCGCCCCCACCATCATCTTCAGCCCAGGTCCTCACTATGGCGCATGAACACCAAGTCCATGTCACCACAAACATCACTCTCAAAAACATCGCCGTCTTGACTGCTAGAGCCACCGTTATCACGACGACCAGCACTGTCACCGTTGTCATCAGCACCATCATCAACATCAGCAGCTCACCATGATGCCCCTTGTCATCCTCATTAGCAACAGGATCGGGGGCATCGCTGTCACCATCATCACGAGCAGCAGCAGCAGCAGGTGCTGCTGCTGCTGCTGCCGCCGCTGCTGCTGCTGTGTGCATGGTTCATCTATCCCCCCATACAGACACATGTATCTGTGTGCATTTGTATCTATGGATACATGCGTACATACGCACATACGTACATGCGTACATACATACATACATACATACATACATACATGCATATGTGTATGTGTGTATGTGTGTATGTGTGCATAGATAAATATATATATATACACATTCTATCAACATAACCAGCTGAGTTCTCATCACCATGATCACCACCACCACCACCATCTTCTTCATCCTCGTCATCACCAGCAGCGGCTGCTGCCTGATCATCATACTCATCATACTCATTAAAAGCCTCGGCGTTGAGATGGTCATAGTCAAGAGGAAGAAGCGACCCAAGCAATACATAGTCATCTGAAACGAAAACATAATGACCCAAGCCTGGATGGGCATTGGTGTTTCGATGCCCATGGCGGCGATCCCTTCAAAGGCATAATCAGGAAGAATGCCTGGCAAAAGGCATGTGGAGAGTCACATGAATCACGAACGAGATTTGCAGACAGCCCTAACATAAACCATGAAAAAGACCATTGACCGCGGGGTACCACTGGAAAGACGCCGACATCAGTGCGAGATGGTGGTTTGGAGCATGGCATAGGCCGTGTCTGTTCGTCAACCCCACAACTGACCGTAGCAAGACCATCATGCTTGCCTCACGCTGAACTTGCAAAGTGACATGGGTTGAAGGTGCCCCGTTTGCTAAGTTTGGTGAGGGAAACGAATGACATGAGCTTAGCTTGCCTTTTCGAGGAACTGTTCGCAGGTCCCGGCGACCCTGTAAGAAGCACAAACGAGCGCCCAAACCCCAACTCCTTAAGCTTGAAGGAGCCCGAAACCCCACTGCATGATCTTCACCTCTACGAGGGGCCCGCAATCCCGTCGCAGGCTAGCCATGCAAACCGGCAACTTAGAATGGAAAGATACGAAGTTTCGTACTAACATCATACGTCAAATTGACCATAACAAAGTGCAGCAATAATCTAGTTGCGTCACATGGGCTGCGTTCCACAGCTCGTTTGACATGGGAGACTTAGGGCTTAGGGAAGGTGACCTCGGATGTTTCGGGCTTGATTCAAGGTCTCGGGTGCAGGACGGGACGGGATTCAGAGGGTTTGCTGATACCGGCGACCTCGCAGATCGTCGAAGCCACTAATGGGTGGAAACCTTGGGTTCTCAGTGTACGGGATCGAGCGGCCAAGGGTCTCGGGTTCTAAGTTTAAGGTGTCGAAGAGAGTCGGGTAGAGATCGTGTAAATTTCGAAGCAAAGCAAGGGCTTCTTCGACGCAAACATGCTTCTTTGCCAATCCTCAACAGGAATCCGACTTGACTGCCCCGCTTGGGAACAATTTGTCAGGAAGCTCTTACCTAGAAGTTACAAACTTCGGAGGTTCTGCATGCCAGCATGACTCCAAGACCACGATCCGTGGCCTATGCGTGCGCTGGTTCCTGGCAGAACTGCCTTGGAGTTGTGAGAAATGAAAACTCTGTGGGGGCCCTCAGCCCTCATCTACTGAATCTTCTGACTCTGCACAACAACCCCGCAGCCTCTCGTAGATTTTGGATCCTACACTATGCCGGGGGACACGTCCGCAAGTTCGTCGGGCATTTCCACCCTGATTTCCAGAGTCTCTCTGCTTTCCATCATGCCTCAGCAGACTCTGTGCCGCAGGAACTACGAGGATATGCTGGGATTGAGCAACAAGAATCTGGTGTCTATCAGCAGCGTCGCTACCAGCTACGCTCGTCTCTGCGATCAGTCTGGTCTAGAGGTCTCGGTGGCTCTGGACCTGCTTGGTCATTACGCTTCCGACGATGACGATGATGAAGATGATGATGGTGGTGATGATGATTTCGGTGTGTAGAAAACGGTTCAGGGTTTAGGGACAACCCCTAAACCCCTCAAAAACCCTCAAAAACCATCAAAAACCCTCAAAAACCCTCAAAACCCTCAAAAACCTTTAAAAACCCTCAAAACCCTCAAAAACCCTCAAAAACCCTAAAACCGGTGGTGGCCCCCTGAGCCCAGGGGCTTTGTCTCTCCTCTTCGCTGAGGGACTCAGGAGCGGCCAGGAAAGCTTTCCTCGTGCAGAAAAGAGTGGGATCTATAAGGGCTACTATAGTTAGAGTAGGGTTCCTTTAAAGGGGTCTATAAGGGTTCCTTCCTACAAGGGATCGATGGTTCCTTTAAAGGGGTCTATAAGGGTTCCTACAAGGGATCTATAAGGGTAGTATAGTATAGGGGCCTTAATTATTAGGTTAGGGTTTTGGGGCCTTAATGAAAAGGGTATTTTCAGGGTTCCTTTAAGGGATCTGTATAGGGGCCTCAGAGTGGGATTCAGATCTGGGCCTGGAGGTTTAGGGGTTTAGGGGTTTAGGGTTTAGGGTGGAGGAGGGTGTAGGGGTTTACATCTGGGTCCGGTCTGGGTGTCAGGATGCGGTCTCCGAGGCCCTTCCCTCAGCCAGGGTACTTTGGATAATCCTTCTGCCACAGAGCGCTGCTTTCGGTAGGTCCGACACCAGCCGATCAGAATTCTAAGCTGAACCAAGCTATCGGCCCACACCCTGCACTCGGGCACGAGGGTGAGAACTAGCCAAGAGGCTCAAACGGAGCTAGATCAGCTGGCACGGCCTCACGGAAACTCATGAATGAAGTCACAAACGACCACCGAGACCCCAATGCCCATACCAAGCAAGTGCTGCAACTGTAGCCGTAAAGGTCGATCATGCTCAACCATCTCTCGAGACGTCCCCATACATCATGGGCTGACGGTTTCGGCCATAGCGCCCCAACGCAGGCAAACACTTCTCGCCTCCTGCTTTCTCGGCCGCTTCCAGTTCGACACCTGGGATGTTTCCATTGCACTATTAGTCACTATATCTGGTAACGCGAAACAAGATTGTACACCAGAACGGTGTGACTACAGTGACTATTCAGACCTAGATGCCATAACGTCCGGGCAAGACCATTTAATGAAGCTTGCATGGTCCCGGGTTCCTTGTTGTGCTTGAGGACATAAGGCGGCCTTCGCATGCTTCGGCTGGCCCAGCAAGCACTGGGTACTAGGGCAGCTTTGGAGTAGCCGCCTCGTCCCGACAACACCTGAATGCTTGTGGCCTGGGCCCGGAGTTTAAGATTTCAACAACTATGCTCTCGCTTGCCTGGCATCAATCAATCGGCATGCTTCTCCTCTAAATTGCAGCAAAACGGAATGGTGGGATCCTTAGATAAATAAAGATCCGGCAGCAAGCAACCCCTGAGTTTCTCATCATAGAAATAGAGACCTGCCACCAGAGTGCCTGGGTGGCCTGTTTTTTTGGCGCGCTCCAACCCGAGCTGAAAGCCCGCCCTGAGCGGAGAGTCGGATTTCGGTGCGGCTTTGGCTTAAGGCCTCTACTCATGGAGCGCCCGGGGGGCGTAGGGGGGTGTGTAGGATTCAGAATTCGGGCTTTGCTTTACAGGTTCGCCAGTCGGGTTTAGAGTTAAGGCTACGGGTTTTGAGGTTGTGCCTGTCTGTTTAGGGCCTCGGGTTTAGGGTCGGCAGGGTTCAGGCTTTGCGGATCAGGCTTGTGGCGTAAGCTTGGATCTACGCGTCGAGTTTTGTTTAGGGGTCAGGCTTTGACGGAGTACGTTCAGGATTTCGGAATGTACGAACATGATTCAATTCAGGCTCGCAGATTGACCTTGCTTGGGTCTCCGGTAAGGCTCTGGGCTACTAGGGGTCGGGGGCTAAGGGCATCGATGAGGCAATATGTGCTTCGAAACCGAGTAATCATTCCAACGAGGCTTTCTTTCCGGACTTGGGGCAACCAGCTTGTGTTTGCTGGGTATTGGGCTTGGGCTACGAGCATCGAAGTTTGTATAAGTACTCTGTCTTTTTGGTCTTTCGCGCTGTGCCTAGTAAATGACGAGGCTTGTCGAAACACCTTCGAGCTCCACCAAGCTCCTTTGCAGACGCACCTCGAGAGATGCCCTAGGCCCTAGGTTTCCCCAGCTGTCAGCCGGGTAGGTCACGGATAGTCCTGCCAAACCCTATCAAAGTTTAAGAAGACCCTACAGCATCGACAGACCGCATGTAATCCTCATGAAGCGCCTACTCAATCTGCATCAAGCCCCACGATGAATGTAGTAAAGTTCTTGCTAAGCTTTCCATTGAAGCCTCTACACAATTCTCCAACGATTTTGAAACCCTGGAAGTCTATGGAAAACACTCCTGAACTTTTTTAACTACCCACAACACTTCCATGACGACCACCGAAACCCAAACGGCCACGACGATCACCGCGAGGAGAGCACAAAAAACGAGCAAACACCAGGCAGCCCCACGAAAAAACGCCCAAAGACCACCAGGAGACCACCACCACCCCACCCGCCCCGGCGACGCCCCCGGGGGAGGAACAAAAAGACACCAACACCCCCGCGCCCCCCCAAAAAAAACCCCCAAACCCCCCCAGAGGCCCCCCCCCCCCCCCCCCCCCCCCAACCGTTCTGCCCATGTACTGGNACCCAACAAGGCCCCGCCGCGCACCCCAGGAAGACCCCAAAAAACGGGAAAGAACCACCCGCCCCCACAAAAAAACCCCCCAAACCCCCCGGAGACCCCCCCCCCCCCCCCCCCCCCCCCAACCGTTCTGCCCATGTACTGGCGGGATTCAGAAACCATAGACTACTGTATAGACTCTGCCAAATACTGACGCCATCGAACCCCAAACCCAAGAAAGTCCTAACATAAGCCCTGAACTCTAGACGGTCAACCCTTAGTCGACTGGGGCGCCCGACCCGCCCTCGTAGCTTCCCGGAAGGCGGCAACAGCCGAGGACTTGCTGAGGCCGCCTCGCTTGTAACCATGAGGGCTTTAGGGTTGTTTAAGGGTTCTTTTAAGGGCTCCTCATGGATTGTTTATGGGTTGAAGCCGCCTCGGTTGAGAATTCGGCCTTCAGGTTAGGGCTCTCGGGCTTTAGGGCTTTGGCGTTCTAGAGCTTCAGGCCTTAGATATCAGGCTTTGAGGCTTCAGGGTTTGGGCTTTGGGGGGTTTAGGGGTCAGGTTTCGAAAGCTCAAAACATCTGCAGACGTTGTTTTCCGTTTTGGCTATCCGGCGTCTTGTTCCAAAGCCAGAGTATCGATACTTTAAACAGTGAGATCTGAACCCTGCCTAGTCGGATGCGTGGTCCCGTGAACACATCTGGAGCGGTACGAGCTAATTACTAGTGACTAGTGTCGTGTCTACGATTCACACGACAACCTGCTCATCCCCGCTAGCAATAGCCACCTCTTCCACTCCTCAGAACCTGAACCATTCTCAGCGTCTCCGCGCCTGCAGGGGGCACCGCAGCTTGCCCTGGTCGCTTGGCCGCCGGCTG
Organism: Symbiodinium sp. clade A Y106; assembly: GCA_003297005.1. Classification (NCBI taxonomy): domain Eukaryota; class Dinophyceae; order Suessiales; family Symbiodiniaceae; genus Symbiodinium; species Symbiodinium sp. clade A. Next base: position 14,413 of record BGNK01005384.1, read on the forward strand.
TGACCTCACAGGTATGGGGCAATGTCTCAGAGTTCAAGCTTTCGCAACATCGCCATCGCCGTGTTTCTGTCTGAGGCATGGAAGCTGCGCTCGCCTGGATGTCAGGGCTTGGGCAGCCGGGGGCACCCGCCCTTGGCCATTCCGGCCGTTGGCGTGCCCGTTGGCCTGGTGGCAGCACCAGCCCGATCCGTGGAGCGTGATGACGATGATGAGGTTACGGATACTATTTATTACCCGACACCGATGACCAGACGATGAGCACGACTACGACAGCTACTCTGCTACCATGGACGACGACGGCGATGACTATAATTCTACTCCTGATGCTACTACTGATACTACCACATCAAACAAGTCACTGGCCTTCCGTACTCAAGGCTGGCCATTGCGTCATCATATGTTTGGTGAGACCGTTATACAGTTATACCGGCAAGCTTAACATGCCAGGCCCAGTCAAGCGATACCATGTCGTGAATTGGGTAGACAACGCTCAGCGAAAATGCCGGAACTGAGCTGAAACACCCAAATACCCCAAACATCCCCAAACGGAGGAACCCTAGATAATTACCGATACTAATACTTATAGTATAAGGGGCCCCTATATTACAGCCAGCCTTGGCCTGGCTCCACTGGTTTGCCTGACGCAGGAAGGCTGTCGATCAGTGGCACCAGAAGCGAGGATTGAAGTAGGGCCGACACGGCGGCACAACCCCTAAGCCTCCACACCGCTACCGCAACCTCACCACCAACATCCACACAAACAAACAACCATGCCAACGGGCAACCCCTCCACCGCCGTATCATCACCAACACCACGTCCACACTGCAATCCCAAACTCCACCTCAACTCCAGCACCACTTCCAACCAGGTTTGCAGTCCAAACGCTGCGGCAAAGGGCTGAAGTGTACAAAAAGACTCGGTGTGTTGTTATCCTTTCATGTTGCTTGACAAATGAAAGTGTTTCTCGATGGATGTGAAGAATCGCGTATGCCGGCTTGTTGAGCTGTGTTCCGGTGGGAAAACGCCTCTGACCCGAAAGGGCAGTGACGACTGTGGGGCGCAAACTAAGCGAAGAGCAAGGAGTCCTTTAAATTGGTTTGATGCATGCTACTAGGCTCAAAGGCATGCACGCTGATGTGAAACTTCTCGCTACAGTGTTGACAAGTTGAGAGGTGTATTTCTCAAATTACATTCCCTTGATACATAACCCTATATCCGAATCGTAAACTCAGAAACCCCACGCCCCAACGAAATCCACTTGTCACGTGGCCTTGTTGTTTCGTGGCTCCTTGGAACCTCGGTCCCTCCTTGCTGCGCGCTCCTTGGCCTCCACCGCTGCCAAGGCTTCCTGTGCAGTGGCATAATAAGACCAAATTCCTTCAAAACCATTGAAAAAACGGTATGCACAAACGCTGGACGCACAAACTCCTTCTGCTAAACAGTAAACTCATGATTTTAATTGTCTATTGGTCCAATTCATAGAGACACAAATAGATTTAAATGTGTCATTGGCAGGTCCAAGGTAGGTCAAACCCGAACAATTGAATCACGATGTAATTTTTATAAACTTATGGAATCATTGGTTTTCGTATACCAAACACTGTTTATATTCGGTCCTTTGTTACGGGAATGCTACTTGTCATCATCATCCCCATTATTCCTGCTGTTAAGGATTGGCAGAAGTACTAGTACTAGTAGTCGCCGTCGTAGTGGCAGAACGTGTAGCAGTAGCTAGTACTAGTAGTAGTAGTAGTAGTAGTAGTAGTAGTAGTAGTAGTAGTCTAACTGCAGCAGAAGGAGAAGTAGTAGCTGCAGCATCATAAGAAATAGTAACAATGGTAGTGGTGGTGGTGGTAGTAGTAGAAGTAGCAGTAGCCGCAGCAGTAGGAGCAGTAGTATTCGCAGTAGTAGTAGCAGTACTAGTAGTAGACGTCGTAATAGTAGTAGTGGTAGTAGTAGTAGTAGGAGTAGTAGCAGTAGTAGTAATAGTAGTAGTAACAGCGGCGGTGGTAATCCTCAGTCGTAGTAGGTAGTAGTACTAGTACAAGTATAATTACAAGTACCAGTACAAGTACTAGTACTAGTGTTAGTACTGGTACTGGTAGTAGTACTAGTAGTAGTAGTAGTAGTAGTAGTAGTGGTAGTAGTAGTGGTAGTAGTAGAAACAATAACAGTGGTAACAGTAGTAGTAGTACCAATACTATAGCACTATAGTACTAGTATTAGTATTGGTTAGTGGTAGTGATAGTGGTTGGGGTAGTGGTAATGCTAGTGCTAGTCGTAGTGGTCGTGGTCGTGGTCGTGGTGGTGGTGGTGGTCGTGGTCGTGGTCGTGGCAGTGGCAGTGGCAGCGGCAGTGGCAGTGGTAGTGGTCGTGATCGCCGTGGTGGTAGTGATAGTGGATTCTCTTATTGGTATTGGTAGTGGTACTGGTAGTGGTAGTGGTAGTGGCAGTGGAAATGGTGGCAGTGGCGGTGGCGGCAGTGGCAGTGGCAGTGGCAGTNGTGGCAGTGGTAGTGGTAGTGGTAGTGGTAGTGGTAGTGTTGGGGTAGTGGTGTGCTAGCGGCAACGGTAGTGGTAGTGGTAGTGGCGATGGTAGTGGCTGTGGTAGTGGTAGTGGTAGTAGTAGTAGTGGCGGTGGTGGTGGTGGTGGTAATATAAAGTAATATTACTGGTGGTAACAGTAGCAATAGCAGTAATCGTCGTCGTAGCAGCAGCCAGTAGTAGTACGAGGAGGAGTAGTAGTAGTAGTAGTAGTATTTAGTAGTAGTAATAGTAGTAGTAGTAGTAGTACTAGTAGTAGTAGTAGCAGTAGTAGTAGTAGTAGTAGTAGTAGTAGTAGTAGTAGTAGTGGTAGTAGTAGTAGTAGTAGTGGCAGTAGTAGTAGTATTTAGTGGTAGTGGTAGTAGTAGTAGTAGTAGTAGTGGTAGTAGTAGTATTAGTAGTAGTGGTAGTAGTAGTCGTAGTAGTATTTAGTAATTTAGTAGTTTTTAGCAGTATTTAGTAGTATTTAGTAGTTGTAGTAGTCGTCGTCGTCGTAGTAGAAGCAGTAGTAGTAGCTGCTGTTGCTGCTGTTGTAGCTGATGTTGCTGTAAGTGTAGTAGGTCGTCGTGGCAGCAGCATCAACAGCAGCAGCACTGGAGGCAGCTGTGGCAATAATGATACTGGTTTATTGCTCGTGGAGCTACCGTCAGCCCAATACCATGATGACTGGACTACAAGAATCAGCAGCAGCTGCTGTCGCAGCCGAGCGGAGTCCTAATCGGCCATAATGTTGCATAAATTGGGGCAGCATGCGCGTGCTTGATACCCAGCTCGGAAGCACCTGTCAGGCAGGTGGTAATGATTTTCCTATTTGAAGTGGAAGTAGCAGATGTGCTTGTGAAGCTCTGCCAACATCAAGCCGCGAACCCTGGATATACCCACTCACAAAGATCCCAATCCCCCAAACTTGAATCCCTGAACCCGGTGCATGCGGCAGCCGTGTAACTCTAGTCGTCGTTATCGCGGTCGTTTCCCGCCAGGTGTTTTGCCTGGTCTTTCCTTTTGTGGCCGTCCTCGTCCTGATCCTGTTCGTAGTCCTTGACTTTGTCGGAAGACACATGGCTCGATCATGACATGCATGATTACATTGATCAGTGAGTAACACCCTACCATCCCAAAAATTGCAGGGCCTTGCCGGATCACAACAACTAACAGCCTGGCATTGCATACGGCTAACTGCGGTGCGGGGCACTGGTTTCATGCGAATTGCTTTAACCAAATTGCCAGCAAAACAATGCAACATCAACATGGCCCTGCTTCTGAAAGGAGTCAATCAGTCCAGCCACTTGACGAAAGGCAAGGCCGAAACACACAATGAAACTTCAATTGCTGGTCTTGGTTTGAACCCCGAGAACCTGAACCTTTCGACCTTAAGCCTTAAACACAAGTCATATAGGAAACATGCACTGTAGCAGCTCCTCAAACACCTGAGCCCCGCTAGCTCCTCCTTGTCCCAATCGTCAGGCGGCTCGCAAGGCTCGATGTTGATGACAAGGAGGGAGCCCCAGTTCTCTCCTGGGTTTTGCTGAACATGTCGCGGCGCTTTCCTAGCTTGACCAAAACTACACTCTGGTTTTGCTACTGGCGCGACCATTCTCATTATAGGGCACGTGTGACGCTATGACTAAAATGCCTAGCACCGCGATGATGACAGCTACGACAGTTGCTGATGCATACTTGGTAGGACCCTTTGTATTCGACAAAACGGGCCCCTTATATAGAGCCTACTGCGACACCTCATTCTTTCTGGCTGCTTGCGTTTGCGACTTTGTATCGGCTACAGTGGCTACAGTATGCTGAGCACAGGATCGGACGGAGGTGGGCCAAGGTGCCAAATTAAAAGCGAGGGACAATCGCTGTGCTGAGTCTTTGCCCGAGGCGTTCATTTCTTTCACCAGACTGTGAACAACAATACTCGGACGAGCTGCTTGTCGCGGCATCTCGGTTGCGAGCGGCATCTGCTGAAACAACGGGTCACTCGGCAACGCATAAACAGGTGCCTGCACAGGCGGAGGAGGAGTTCGCCTGCTGGCAGGCACCAGGGAGACCCAGTGGAGGGATGCCGAGGCTGGTTTCCGGTGTGTGCCTTAAAGGCAAGCTGCCTTACAAGCGAGTCCACATACAGGTATGGCGGTTTCCACCCTGTCCTCAACACCAGAAACTTTCAAGAACGGTGTCTGGCTTGAGCACTGGGACCCGAACTCTGGCGTCGCCGTGAAGCTCGGCTTCTCCAGTAGCATGTTTAGTTTGTGGTCTTGCGCAATTTTCCTGGCCAAGACAAGCGACACAGGACACGCACGACATCCGAACACAAGAAAATACAGGAGGCATGCGCTTCGAGCAGGGCCCTTGGATCTTCCCATCGTTTTCGGACTGCCAGGCGGGTGGGAAAAAAGTAGGGCGCTGATCGGCAGCGTCGCAGTGTCTGACAGCCAAGAAGGCGACAAGCTCAACAACCGGCGTGGCGATCTTCGCCTTGATCAAGACATTGGTCAGGGTCTCGTTGACAAAGCCACCCTAGGCCCTAGGCCCTCAAGCGTCGCGAAACGACCGCACCAGTCAGCCTGATTTTTCAGCCAGACACATCTGAATGATGCCCTCGTCCTGCCAAGAGGCAATGCGAAGCCAACCCACTACTTGTGACCACTTCCACAACCCTCGCAGCTTCACATCCGTGTCACAACCTGTCACACACGGTGCACTCACTGCACTCACGTCTCCGTCCTCGCACAATCCATGTAGGCCCACAGGCACAACTGTGCCCAAGAAGTGTTGTCCAGCAACTATGAGTAGTATTACGGTGAATAGTATGACGACGGTATGCATCATTATTGCCTTCATGTTGACATACGATACCTCAACTTAGAGTGTTTTCAATGGCTGAGCAAAGATTCCTGGCCACTCGTCCAGGAGGTCGAAGCTGATCCAGCCTTTCGCAGGTTTGGCGCTCTCGAGCTTGGGGCTTGCAAGCAGAAGTCTGTCTGAGTCGGGGATCGTGGCTTCTGGATTTGGATGTCAAGCTTTCAGGTTACTAGGTTGTGGCATGGTTGATTGAAAGTGTCCCCATTACAGTCACGTCAGTGAACTCAAGCATGAGTACCAAAACACCGCGGCCTCGTTGCTGTTGAAACTGCAAGAACCAGCTCTTGAGCTTTTTACGACCCTAGTTCTCTCAAGTAAATCATTGCATGTTTACAACCCCCTTTAATCATGCTAGCTACGCTTGGATAAGGATGCTAAGGAACAAGGTAGTACAATCAACATTGTCACTAGCTCTGCTTGTGACTTCTGTTCTAGAGTTTCACTTGTGGGGATCTGCCCGTTACTCCCTGCCGCTTTGAGGACTCTGTCTAATCAATAGTTTTTGTACAGCAGGTACCTCTCAGAAAATCAGAGCGTCCAAGAGACCCACTACTCCTCCTGGACTGCATAGAATCGGTGCAACTCCTGAATGAAAGAACTGACAAGCAGAAGCACAAACAGAGAAGGCTGGCGAATAAACCCGAACTCGAAGGCCCTCGAAGTTTAAAAATTTGAAGCGAAGCCCACTCTTTCACGGCCCCATTTAGTGGACACGCCCTGGGGGCCCCCGCTCCCCAGCTCGAGGCCAGCAGGTGCTTTGCCTGGGCGACCACATAAAGTCAGGTTGTGGGCTTTTAGAGGGTTAGTATGTAGTTCTTTTCTGTAAGGTTCCAGATGTTGGGGCTGTTGGCTTTGGGATTTGCGGAGCCTTAGGAATCTCGGCCACTCGAGCAATGGTGGTTGCAGGTCACACCGGTTTTCCGCGATTTTGGATGTCCAGAGCTTCTTCAGCATCTTAAGCGCATTGCCGTAACTTGTGTGGCAATCAACTGTCTTGGGCAAGTGCCTGCAGCTGGACTTGATCATCAGTGTCAAGGCTCCGACTACTTGTCCCAGTTACCATCCGTTCGGATCATCTGCCTGCACTTTCCCAGCCTAAACCAGGTTCCTCTTTGTCATCCTTACTGCAAGAACTCTTGCCCAAATAGGTATCCTACCACTCTTACCAGAACTCCAGAAATAGTTTACGAAATGTTTACGGTGAAGCCCTAACAAGGCAAACCGACACGAAGCCAATAAAAGCCTGAATCAAAGTAGCCCCTGCCCCTGTTTACACACCTAATGTAGGGGCCTTAATAATTAGAATAGGGTTTTGGGGCCCATTATACTATAGTTACAATAAGGAACCCCCAAAATACTACTGTTAGTTATTATGGCCCCTACAGTACTTTCGTCTCAGCCCTGTGCTTTTGCGCGTGATCTTCGGGTCTCGGTGCGCGAACCTGAGAAAGCCCCCGGGACGGAAAGGGTCTTCAAGGCTTCATTGATTTAAACCTGCTTCTATGTCGGTGTGGGTTAAGTGTGTGCGGTTTTACGGTTTCATGGTGTCGCAGCGGCTTGGAGTTTAAGATTTGGGTCGTGAGCTCTATGGCGAAAGTTGCGGATTCAAGATCGGTGTGAACATATCACGCCAATAGGTGCATGTGCATATGTAAACACGTAAGTATGTATGTATGCATGCACGTATGTATGCATGTATGTATGTATGTATGTGTATGTATACACCGCATATCTATGCGTTGCATGTATGTATATATATATATATATATATATATATATATGTATATATATATGTACATAATTGTGTCATATGGCGAAGAACAGTCGTGTAAAGAAACAATCAAAGGGATACAGCATCCAATCCTGCTACATATGTTTTTAACATGCTAGGATTCCACATCACAGTCTAGCAAGCATGAGATAGCGGAGGAAGCCAACAACAGTATCACAGAGTAGAAACTGACAGCAAACCATACCCACACATTGCACTAGACTGTATACCTTGGTACAACGTAGTTTGGGTCTTAAGCCTAACACTGTGCGAAATTTGAGTCGAACACAACTCAATCTTACCTGTGACACTCTCGTATTCTGAAGAGTGCCGGAACATGTCCCGATGCAAAGAATGACATCGCGGTCCACAATGCTTGCTGCTGAATCTGGATCAGGATGTTATAGCCACATAGCGAAGCCTAAAATCCCCTCTTTATCACCGCGTCTTATCCCAAACTCTCGACCGTGAGCCACCGTAGACAAGTGGGCAACAACTCGAAAAGGACACGAGAGAGGATATCCCGAGGGCCCGCCATCACCACCACCAACGATGTCTCAACCCACTTCCATGATCACATTGCTACCGCCTCTTGCCACATAGTGATTATGGGAAAGATTATCTGTAGCCCCTGGTCCGAAACCGATTCCCATCCTCGCTGTTACTCCTCCATGCAAACAGAATGCCCAGACCCCGATCCCGGGCTCCCGGCTCCGGGGGCACCTGTTCGCAAGTCACCTTCGCCAATGACCGCAGACATGAGATCGTGTAGGTTCTCCGCTTTGGGACTCGAGGCGGTGTCGAGGGCCGGGCCCACATTCGATCATCCTTCACGCTCGAGATGAAGCCCCAATACCTGGCCGGAAGAGAGGGATCTGCTGTTTGGAGCCTGGGCTTTGGGCTTCGGATTTAGGACTCCTCTTGCGGGAGTTGCTGCTGCTGTGAGTTTGCCTTACTGACAAGACGCAGGCTGGATGGCCACCAAAACCTGCATGACCTGTCGAACTTTTCGATGCAAGCTGAATCACTGAAGGCAGGTGCACGCAGGCTTTGCCCCAACAGACTTACTTCTACTACTTCTTCTTCTTCTTCTACCAACCACCTGCTCCTACCCCAACTCCAAATCTACGCAACTCCTACTCCTCCTTCGGCTACTCGTAGTGTTCCTCCTCCTCCTGCTACCCCTCCGCCTCCTACTCCCACTACCCCTCAAGTCTTACTGCTCCTCCTCCTCCGCCTTCTCGTCCTACGCCAAACTCTGCCCTACTCCTACTCAGACCTCCGACTCCTGGTCAGGCCCTTCTGGAATTTCCCTGCCTCTCATCCTCGTTCGCCTCACAGGTGACACGCTTGCAGGAAGATTCAGGAGCTGAATGCCTCAAAAAGTAGCGATTTTGGGGATTTCGGTTGCGATCCCGAGGTTCGGCTTGAGACGAAGAGGGGGACGTGAAGAGCGGGAGCTCAGTTGGATTCGGGTAGCCGAAGCTTCGTGAAGTTGTCCGTGCCCCTTCTCCCTCTATGCGTTACGTTGCACGTTTTACCTCACATGAGGGCAGCCTTGCCCAAAGGTCCCGGCCTCACCGTCCTCCGCGGCATTCTGCTCGGGTTCCAGCTCGGCATCCTCCTCGGCATTCTCCTCAGCGTCCTCGGCATCCTCCTGGAATTCGTCGACCTCTTCATACCTCCTCTTCGCCATGGAGTTGCGGAGGACACAACATGCGCGCCAACCTACATAGTCGGCAGGTGAAAGGCTTGAGCCCATGTTCCGGTACGCAGGCAGATGCCCAACAGCACAGCGGAGCACTGGCTACAACGGTCTGCAGAGTTGGCAAAGAAGAAGTGACTCTGTCCGAGCCGCTAGGAGTCTGCCACTGCGTACCTCGTCCTTCGACTTTGCGAGGGCTTGTCGCGTCTCCTGCCATTAGTGCGAGGAGTTCAGTCCTTTGTGGTGAACCTGCCGTTTGCACTTCGTAGAATGTAGTATGATATTAGCTTTCTCTGCTTACCTGCCACCAAGATGTTCCTACCCTCCCGTGTAGCAGACCGTCAATCCAGTACGCTGCAAGGCGAGGTCCCCACAAACCAGACAACTGCAACCCGAGTGATACTCAGCATGTAGATGCGACGCTCTTGGATTTTTTGCACTTCACCTAATCACAGCCTCAGTAGAGAACTTCACAGCAGCGAACTCGGAGCCCGCTTTCGTTGTGCGCCCGCTTCAGGAATAACGCTCTCTGCTTGCGGAGTGGCCTTTAGGGTTTTAGGGAAAGGCCCCTGAGCTTCCTTGGAGCTGAAGCTTCGAGCCGCCTGCTATCAAGAAACCTTCGAGCAAACAACCTCAAGTGAGGGTCTTGGTTTTGGGCTTGCGCTTGAGGTTGAGAGTATAGGGCTTGGGGCTTTGGGTCCAGGGCTCTGGAGTTTTGGGGTGTCGGTTTAACTTTAACGCTTCAGGGCTTTCCCATTGGGACCTCTTCTGGGGAGATATGTTCTGATAAGTGTGCAACAGGCAGTTGATCCAAGTGAGCCACCCCGAACCTGGGAACCCGAAACCCTAAACTTCCGTGAACCTCTTTAGGATTCAGGGTTTTCGGTTCAGGGCTTAGGGATTTAGGGTTTAGGGCATGGAAGTTCGGCTTTCGGGTACATGCTGTTTCAGACCAGCCCGCCTCCGCGTCCTTCTGAGCATTCTTGGTGGCAGATTCCTGCAAAGTGCAAAGGTACGCAACCCAACGACTCCACGCCCTATGCCTACACCGCTTAAACCGCCAAGCCCTAGGCGCCGAAACCTCGATCAGCTTTGGCTGCCAAGGATGGGGGCGGCAGGGACTTCAAAAGCTCTGGGAAGTCCATACCTTTGCGGGCTCAGAGCCTTTGCTTTTTCAGGACTTAGGGCTTCGGGATTTGAACATTGTGACGCTGCGAAAAAACCGTCATCGAATTATCGGAACCTACACTTCTAAACAGTAGATACACTACATACCAAACCTTGAATCGCACACACCCTAACCCCCAAGTCCTACAACCCTAGCCCCTATCCTAAACCCTGAAGCCCCGGAAAACCCCCAAAAAAAATCCTAAACCCCCAATCCCCCCCCAAACCCCGAAAAAAAATCCAAACCCAGTGAAAAACACGGCCAGCCTGCTCCCGAAGCTCCCTCGTCACGGCCGAAACGCGCTCCTTGGTTTTTTTTGAACCCTCGTGTCTTTTCACCCAAAGGCATCCAGACTACCGTACCGGTTGAGGGAGGAAAACACCAACGAGAATCTTAGGGTTCAGGGCTTAAGGGTTTAGGCTTAGGGTTTAAGGGTTTAGCGCTCATAGGGTTTCGGGATTGAGGGTTTAGGGCTTCGGGCTTAGGCTGTAGGGTGTAGGGCTTAAGGGTCTTTTGCTGAGCCCCTTTCTCTCTGCTGTTGAGCTGGGAGCATGCCATTACTGGCTGAACCTGGTGCCTAGGACTGAGGACCTTTAGTGGGGTGGTGAGGGGTTTTGGCTCGGGGTTTAGTGTCGTTACGGAGGGAGGATGCGTTCGGTGTTTGAGGTTTAGAGCTTCTCTCCGCGAGCCCTGACGAATCTACTACGAAACTTCAAGTTTCTTTTCAAGCGCAAGTGCAATTTTTATTGTTGTCCTCATCATGGCTTTTGGTGGTCTCTGGCTCGCAGAGGTGGGTTTTGTGGTCTCGCGACAGGCAAGCGAAAATTCTCGAACACCCGGACGATGAAACCTGAACTCGAAACTGCTCCGAAATCGTAAGCCTAACCCGCCTTCCATCAAACAAAACGAACGAAAGGGCCAACTACTTCCTGCGCTGCGCAAGTCGCACTATAACAAAGAGGGCTCTGCAGGAGCTACACTTTTCAGAACAATCTCTCTACTACCAGTTTAAACCCATGTTACACCAGCTAAGTCCCCGAAAAACATCAGCCAGTATCAGCTTGTGCTCTGAAATCATCCAGAATGCCTCAAGGACAGCTGCCGACTTGGTCAGCTCGACCACCTTATCCGAGCCAGGTGCGGGCCCATGGTGTAGTGGCGCGTGAGCTTAGGAGTCTAGGCCGTCTAGGCTCAGAACTTAGGGTCAAGCTTCTAACGAATCTTTGCGGGCCCGCGTGGAGCCGTCTGGGGCTTCTCTACAGGCAAACAAGGAAAGATACGTAGGTAGGTAGGTATGTAGGTAGGTCAGGAGGTAGGCAGCAAGCAGGTTGCTGAGTGCATGGCCTGGGCTGTCTTGGACCTCGAAGAACGCAGGAACAGATTCAGAGGAGCTTTATCGCCAAATTTTTGAACATACAGAGGATATAAGACAGGACACTGCTGCTGCTGCTGCTGCTGTTGCTACCGCTTCTCTGCTACTACTGCTACTACTGCTACTACTGCTACTACTGCTACCACTGCTACTACTGCCACTACTGCTTCTACTGCTACTACTGCTACTACTGCCACTACCGCTACTACTGCTACTACTGCTGCTGCTGCTACTACTACTACTACCACCGCCACCACCACCGCCACCACCACCACCACCACCACCACCGCTGCTCCACTAGGTACGACGACAACAACAACATCATCACCAGGCACTCTGCTAAGCAAGGCAATAATTATATGGCTGAGATCACTGCCGATGCCACAAAATTTGCAGCTCAGGCATGTAAATTGATCTATCGGTGGGGTGAAGCTCTTACAGTCTTACAGGCGTCTTCTGGGTTGGTTACGATCAGTAGCTACAGCATTGTTTTAGAGTAGGCCGCGAAACGAAAGCTCGGCAAATCCAACTCATTCCTTGGGAACCCCAGCCTTTCGTACTCGCTCAGCTCCTGGCTGACTCTTGGCTTCCGGTCAGCAACGGAAAGCATTGCTTATGGAGGTGACACGAATAGTTATGGTTTTCATGATTGTAACAAAAAGCTGTAGAATAAAAGTTATCTTCCTTCTCGTCATCACCACCATCAGTCTCGTCACCACCGGCATCATCATCATCATCATCATCAGCAGCACCACCGCCAGCACCATGACCAGAACCACCACCAGAACCGCCAGCATCACCATCGCGATCATTATCATACATCACAAGGTTTTGCATAATGGAATGCTGGACCAACACAGAAAAGCCTGGAGGCGCCATGAACAGACGCATCCCTACTTAAGAAATCTTGGATTTGTGGAAAAGACTCCATCTCGCACCAGAACCGAGTCTTGCCAAGACCGGGCAAGGGCCTGGGCATTCTCGGCTTTAGAAAGTCACATGTATACACGGATGGATGCATAATGGATGGATGCTGCCATTATCGTGCATTCATGATGGCTGTAATCGGCATTAGTAGTAATCTTTAGACCGTCGATACCTTGAACAGTGTCAGCAGGCAGTGTACCAAGTATCAACATCGCATAGCACCTTGCATTGGTAATGGTAGCAGCAGTGGCAGTGGCAGCAGCAGTAGCATCATGATGATGGTAACACCATTGCTATTCCTGTGATTGTGATGACTCCAGGATTCTGGTTTTGGGATGCTCCAAGGAAGTACGCTTTTTCGATCAGAGAGTTGCCCCCGGCAGCTGGCTCTACAAGCCTGCCACCGGCAAACCTGTCTTGCGATGTTTCGCTCCAAGAGGCGTTCTTACGAGAATCGTAACTAGACCATGAACTTACGCGCAACCCACCCGAAAAGGCATAGCATGCCAACGCACCAGGCGAACAACAATGCGTTGGCTGCATATGTGAACCTCAGGAGCTTCCTAAAGCTTGCCTTGATCTCATCCTTGTCATTGACATTAGGGAAAGGCTCGTCCGGGACGGGCACATTGAGGAACTTGCACAGGGGCTCCCAGCCCTCCTTGACGTCAAAAACCAGCAACCTCTCCGGAGGCACCGTCTCCTTCACCTTCTCGATCCAGGCTTTGAAGGACTTGATGGAGCCCTCGCGATCCGTTCCTGGGCTCTTGCTATGGGACGTAACTTAACTTACTATAACAAGGAAACCATAATAATGACTGTAGACCCCCATTATGGTAACTTAAATGTAATTCCTGAACAAGAACCCAGGTTCTCTCCACCCCGGGGAGCATCGTTGCCTTGTGAAAGGCGCGGGCCTGGGCCTGGAAGTCCCGGCCTTCCTGGAAGATCCGCACCGACCAGTTCTGCTCCGGGCACTGGGGGGACCAGATCGTGTCGATCACGCTGTCGTACCATTTCTCCGGATCCCGGACGTTCAGGAGCACCTGAGCAGACGCAGAGAAGCAGAAAGCTGAGCTCAGGGCAATACCACGAACTTTGCTCCCACACACCGATTGAGTGCCAGTCTTCAGAAGTGCCGAAGCACCACCAAGCCCAGTCTTCTAGCAGTTAGTGCTTAGTGTGAACTCCCAATTTCAAAGACCCGATGTCATAGACCGGGAACTTTCGCTTTGGGATATTTCTCCATGAGCTCCCTGTAAAGGCCACAGGCAGGGTAGTCAAGGGTGGCCTTGTAGAACTGCTGCCCGTCCTTGGCTCGGCTTCGAGTGTTGATGTTTTGTCCGTTTGCACGGCTGAGCAATCAAAGTCTAAAAGTGCGGTGGGCTTCGGAAAGGCGCCGGTCGACAAGCCAACACCGGCCATTGAATCTCCGAGCCCAATGTACACCCAGAGAAAGCAAGCCTCTGAAGAACCTCAGCAGAGCCCACGAGCCCTACACCTAAGGTCTACACCCTGATAGGAAGAGCCAGCGGCATGGTGGGTGAAGATCGCATCCCAATCTGGATTCCCAGCATACGCATCCAGCCACCGCTTGTAGTCCTTTCGGGGCGGGGTGTGGACGTGTGTGAGGGTGCGTCTACTGTTAATACTGTGGCTCGCGTTGCTTTCACTGTTACTGTTGTGCTGACAGTTAACAGCTAACATGTTGAAAGCTAGAATTTTGGGTGCTCGCAATGCCGAACTCTGACATTTGTGATTCTACTTGCGCCAGTATCAGCCGCAGTAACACGGCATTCGCAAACTAGCAGTGCAGCACTCGTGGTCTCCTGTTATTGCCGCTACTAGTACTAGTAGTACTAGTACTAGTACTAGTACTAGTACTAGTACTAGTACTAGTACTAGTACTAGTACTAGTAAGTACTAGTACTAGTACTAGTACTAGTACTAGTACTAGTACTACTACGACGACGACTACTACTGCTCCTGCTCCTGCTCCTGCTCCTGCTGCTGCTGAAGGTCAAGTCAAGGTTTCGGACTTTCAGAGTTTTGTTTTGCGGACAGGTTTTAGGGTTTTTGGGGCTGAAGGTGTGAGAGTTTTGGATGTAGGGCAATGTAGGGTTTAAGGTCTTGGGCGTTGGGCAGCAATCCTTCTTGATGCCGTTCTCGAACATGTGGTAGCAGGGGCCACCCAGAAGCTTCTCAAGTGCCAATTTCGTCGAGTTGGTCCCTGTCCTTCATCCACACGCGAAACCCTGAGGCCCGAACCAACAACCCAGAAAGCCAACCAGAAACCGTGAATAAACCCTGGCCCTAAATCCTCAAAACCTAAAACCCTGAACTGCAAACCCGAATCCGCAAACTGTTGCCCAGTTTTGCGGAACCGAAGCTCACTACGTGACCATGAAAGGTTTGATGATCCAGGGTCTAACACAGCTAAGGGTTTCCAGGCTATGAGGCTTAGGGCTTCAGGTGCTTGAGAGTGAAGACATTTCATAGAAGTCGCACTGCTAAACATCGTAACAGGTGGCTAGCATATCTAATCGCGATGATGGAAAACGTGAGCATGGAAATCCTTGTCATCATAGCTCAATGGAAACCACAACCACAGCATGAATCATAGCCATGCTCACGCAAGTACCAACAACAAAAAAACAGAGGTGCGAAGAGCACTAACATATTGGGGAAAAAAATTCCCCCTAACATATTGGGGACACTAACATAGTGGGGGAAAAAAATTTCCCCAATCTGCTAGTCCTTCCCCAGCCGGCTCCGATCACCATCAGCTCTGGGACTTTTTGCGCAGCCTTCTTCGCCATGGCTGGAGGGATACGCGCGGCAGCGCAAAGCCCACAAAAAAGCCCTAAGCACCCAAGCCCAAGCACTGATGACCCGTGAAAACCTTAAGCATAGATCCAGGGCTGTAAGGCTAAGATCGTCCGGAACTAGGCATGCCAGGTAGCTAAAATCTTAATACCAGAGCCTGGAGCGGCGTCCATTGCGGCGTGGTGCCACTAGGGCACCCTAAATTATAAACCAAATCCCGAAAATCTTAACATGGAGCTTCCAAGGACTACCCCTGGGACCAAGATCCCAAAATCGTGGTCCCTAAGCCACAAACATGAAAGCCTCTTGCGAAATTCAACGTGTCCTCCTTGCATTCGCCTGACTCTTACTGCCATTGTTCCTGCTGCTTGTCGTCAGCATTTCCAAAATCAGTATCATTGTTCCTACAGCCATCACCACCAGTGGTGCTCTGCTCAATACTAGTACTTGCTGCTGCCAGTACTACTGCCCAAGCCCATACAACAGTGACCAGACCAAGCCTCATCCTGCTACTACGACGACAACGATGATGACGATCATGACGATGATGTTGGTGATGGTGTTGAGTACATTAGCAACAATACAGAGCGGCAGTGGTGGCAGCAGCACGAGCAGCAGCAGCGTTGTATACACCGTGCTGACATATTCATCTCTCAGCCTTGCTATTACAACCCCCGAAACTGATGATTCAAGATACCACCAACATAAATGTTTCCATTACGATCAACAACTTGCTGTTATTATCGTTATGCTTGCTGCCATTCACTACCACTCATTCACTGCCCTTACGATCAGCATGTTATTGGTATTACATCATCGTCCTCATCCCCACCATCACCATCATCATCCTCATCACCATCCTCATCATCATGCTCATCATCGACATCACGGTGATTGATGCATTACGACGTCTTGGTTCTTATCAACCACTGAGCTTTCCTAATTTGAGCCTGGCATCTTCATCCTGCCAAGGTTGGGGTCACAATTATGACATGCAGTTGCGTCACGCGACCCTGCAAGTGGCCTTCAGCTCCTGCCGAAGCTTTTCAATTTCTCCATTGCGCTCCTCCAAATTTCGTGCTGATGGGGCATTATTAGGGTAGCTGGGAAGTTTCATGTGTCCAAGGTGTGGGCTTCTATCACAAGACTTGGAGACTCGAGTACAGGAAGCCCTTCGTCCTTCTCTCCTCTCCTCTCCTCTCCCATGCGACCAGCGTCTAAGGTCGTGTTGGAAAGGAAGACCGCATCGTTCCCCTCCAGATTGTTGATCACCACCGTAGCAATGCCAACAGCCGCACAGTTGGATCGTCGATGAGTTGGGCTGCACCGAGCACGACAAATTTCTCTTTCCCTCTCCAGCCGTGCGTCCATACATGAGACTTCGAGCAGGAGCGGGCGAAATGTAAGAGCTGACACGTCCCGTAAGTGCTGGAAATGCATCGTGAACAATGAGTACTATCGGGCGCACCAACCGTCCTCAGGAATAGGCCTGGGACTGGAGTTGGCCTCAAGAGAACGAGCTGTTGAGGACTTGAAGATGCCAGACATTGACTACATGCCGGAGAGAATGGATCGACCGCCTCTTTAGCGAGGCCTTGGCGCGAATCCGCGCCAGACGACAGTACAGGGAGTCCAAGAAGCAGGTGGCATTCGGCATCTGAACAGTACACATACCGACAGAGAGAGACACTAGTGGGTCTTGCGTAGACCACTCAGCCGGCTTGATTCCGCAGGTAGAGGGCAAGCATTGGATCCCCATTCGTTTGAATCGTTTCATCAGCTTGTGAGAGTGAGCCGGAGGCGAAGCTTAGGAGTTACTTGGACAGGGCAGACGCTGATGCCCTGTCCTCCAAAGCACCCTCTGGAAACTGCACATGACAAACAAGACGTTACGACCCGTTGTTGAGATCTAGAGCAAAACACACAATCAACCTTGTGGCAAAAGCACAGCGAACCCTAACATCGGCACTCTCTCCTGCAGCACACGCATTAGATCCATCCGAACCTGTCCCGAGAGCCAGCAGTTTGCTGGGTCGTGGGTTTAGGGTTTGGGGTTTGTGCTTTCTGTGGCTTCGGCTTTTGGGACTTGAGTAGATTGCAGTGATTCAGGGTGCAGCTCATGTGGCCTAGCTTCGGACATTTAGTTTTAGAGTTATTGGGCTTTGGGTGCTGCTTACGGTCTGGAGGATCGTGGAAAGCAGTAGCCACCAAGCGGTTACCATAGCTCGCGTTGCCTCTGCGGGGACGAACCTCACACATTGTGGTTTTCGGTGGCTAGTGCTTGTTTACGAGCGCTGGATGGTTGGTTATATGCTGTTGCTACTGGAATTGCTTCCCTTGCAGTGCTTCGGTCATTGATGTTCTTGAGTTGTTCATGTAGTTTCCGCTGCTACTGGATTTGGTTCTGACGTAGGGCCGGGGGATTTGATGCTTAGAGTTTGGGCTTTAAAAAAATCTATGAAAACCTGACTGCAAGAAGGGGGCACTGAATTTACCTGATTGGGTCACAGCTACCCGGGCTCACAAATCGGGGTCTTCAGAGGCGCTCTCACTTGCCACTCGTTTCTCATGGCAAATTTGTGCAAGGTGCATCTATCTTGAGCTGACGTAGCGCGTCGGATGCTACATCCACAACTTGTTTTTTGCTTCGGGATCGATGCTCTTAAAACATGCCACTCTCTCGTCCAGCGTCGCGGCATGACATAACATACATGCCCAAATCCGGTGTAGGCAAACCAGCTCTCTGAAACCCTCCAGACACCCAACTCTGGCGTGCACTGGCGATTGGCTCTGGTTGCTGTTTGTTACTCTATTTGCTGCTCTTGCCACTAAGAGTGGTGGTGTTGGTGTTGTGGCTGGTGCTGCTGGAGATGGTGGCGGTGATTCTTCTCAGTGACGAATGTCATCGTCTGTACTACCAAGACTCGTCTTGCTGTTGCAACCTCGCTTTCAATCCGTAGCGGGGCCCGAAAGAGTCCCGCCTTCTCTGCTTTTTCCAGCTTGTCGATCGCCTCGCGGCGGATTTCTGCATCGGGCGACAACCGCAGCGATGCAAAACAAACATGGCAATCATTGGTTAACATAGCAGCAGTTACAGTGTTCAGAAAATGCACACAGTGATGCTGATGCTGCACTTGAGACTCTTCCTTCATTGCACGTTAAGTCAACATTGCCATCACCATCACTACTGCAATTACCATCATCATCATCATTGCCATTACCGTCGATGCGAACACTAAGAATTATTATCGCGGAATGCTAGCTGCTAGCAGCACTGAACAGTATTGCGAACCTTGACCACGGTAATGTTATGACTTGATACTCATAGCACCAACCACAGCGACAGCCGGCCCCGCAACTGTCCCAAAACGGCAACAACAATGAGCCTGATGATGCTGACTTGCCTACAGATTCGTCAAGAAGCTCGTGGTAATCCTCCCCAAAACCCAAATCCTTAAAACCGCACCAAACAGTTGGCCTCACGGGTTTGGAATTCTGGGAGACCTGCCTCCTGGCACTGTTCCTCCTGTGCTGCGAGCTTGGCCTTCAAAGCCTTGCCGCGTGTCTTGCAGTGGGCATGCGGCTTTGCTACGGCCTCCCGGCCGCAACGAGTGTCACACAGCTTACGCCATGGAGTCTCAGACGACGACGACGGCGACGACTGGCAATGCTACTTGCGCGTACACTACCAGATCGCCTTCGCTGCCGGGTTTGTGCACCGACCAGTCATACCAAAAATGAAGCCAACGATTTCTTCGCCTTGAAATCCAAACCGCTGCTTGAGCCCAGGACGGACAACGCCTACTGAAGCAAGCTTGTTTTACATTGCAGCTGAGTGCAACTCTCAATCTGGCGAAACATCCCCTTTTACACCCCATTCTTCCAAGCGGCATCTGCCACAGGGTTTACAGTTCAGGCACAGTGTAGGGCTTACAGAACCGCACCCCCTTCGAGCACTGGGATGTCACGCACATCTATGCGCAAAAAACACTTCCAAAGCAGCTACACAGACAGCCGCACCAGGAGCTTCACATCGTCGACCTTGGCTTGCTCCACCCGCTCCCTGGCCAAGTTTGTCCAGGCATTTCCGGGATTTCGTTACAACCCAAAGTGGAGGGATCCCCTGTGACTTGCAGTACCATCATTGTTGTCGCCCGGTCCTCTGGACGATCTTCAGTCAGAGCGAACATTGACATGTAATAACAGTTATTCTTCATAAACTATTCATTGTCGTCACGAACAGTCTGTGCCTACGACGTATGTACATTCACTATAGTCTTCTGTCGTACTGGTTGTACTTTAAGCGACTAACTGGACTTGTTCAAAAACTACCGAGAGCGAAACAGCCCGAGTTTGCGAAGCCTGCGGGCCTAGGCTTCTTCTGCACAGACCCGGAAACCCCAGGCCTAAACTCCGAAGCTTAAACCTTCAGCCCCACCTCCGGACTCAGACCGGTTTGCCCTAAACCCTAAACCCCAGGGCCGAAACTCTAAACTCCGAGCCCGAAACCTTGAGCCCCACATCCGGACACTGAGACAAGCTTGCCCTAAACTCTAAGCCCTGGCCCGAAACCCAACCTGAGACCCACATGCCACAAACCAAATCAGCCCAGACCAAGCCCAAGCCCCAAGCGACGCCAGTCCCACGTTGAATGTTTCTGCAAGTGTGATCAGGTGGCTAAGATTTAATCCATTGGGGCCTTCAAACCCTGGTGCTCATTGCTGCCTGTGTGTTATATAAGGAACCTTTATTTCACTGCTAGTGGGAGGGTGGGATCCTAATGTATAGTTGTAAACTCAAAAAGTCCTTCCTACCGAGATTCAATCTGAGCCTGCAGATGCACGCTAATTTTGCACAGTCGCACAATCCAGAAGCAAACCTACCTCTTCCAGCGGCTGTGCTATGAGCTCTGCTCAAAGCCCTGAACCCCGGAAGACCGTCTCTTGAACTGCAACTTGCGGTTCGGGTTGAGGTCTTCGGGTCTGAGTTAAAAGGGCTGTGTGTCTAGGGTCTAGTTGGTGGTGGGGAGCTCCAAAAGACCGCTGCTGAAGGGCAGAGTGGTCCGGCGCCATTCTGAGTCCGAGAGTTCTTCTTCAGCACTTGAAGGGAAAAGCATTTAAGCCCTCTGTGGCTTTAGGCTTCAGAAGACTCCTCAAAATCCAGGAAAGAGGGCCCCGGGCCTCGCCTGAACTCCTTGGTCTTTGCAAGCTCTTGCTTGAGGAGCTCTTCCTCTGGCCCGGCACTTCGTTGAAAACCCGAGGGGGTCGGATGCCAATCTGCTTCGGCTGGGCCCTCTCTTGGCCTACTCAGATGTAGGCTGATCAACATAGCCCCCTCAAAGAAGGCTCCTGAAAGGGTTGCTTTACTCTGAAGGAGAAATTGAAGAGAGGCCCTTCCAGGATTCCACTGGTTGGGGGTCTCTCTTTGAAGTATCTGCTTCTAAGCACGCTGCACTCACTCCGGAATTCGCCAATTCCCCGAGAGGCTTGTGAACGAAAACGTCATCTACAACAGCGCAGGCAAAAGCAGGGTGACTTGCCACGGGCCCTTGCAGAGCTCTAGATACCAATAGAACGCCATCATGCAACTAAAAACCAACAGCTCGCTTGCAAGACCTTCAACACAGAAGTGCTCAAGTTCAAACCGAAACCCGTTAGGTATAGAAAGCCATGCGACCGCGACAAAGAGAAATCCTGAATACCAGTTAGTGGGATCCTCATATACCATCATATACTATGATATACATATATATATACTATAATATACTGTCATAAACTAAAAAATTTTGGCATTCTGCCCCTCAAGGCCCCCCAACCTTCCCGAGCCTCCCGAGCTTTCGCCACGCTGAGCTGCTCACTGAAGCCTCGTGGCACTCCAGAGACGTGGCTCAAGGCAGCTTGTGGGGACTATAAGGGAACAATACTACTCTTTTACTATAATTGTGTGAGGATGACAAGAAGGGAGTGAAATTGCTCTTATACTATAATTGTGTGAGGACTAAGGCTATATTGGGGATCCTCATGAGAGTTATATTATAGTACACGAGACCCCAAAACCCTGACTGGTCTCTGAAACCTGGCGCCAGGTAGGGGTTGTTTTCTGGAGTTCAAGGTTTGCAGAGCTCTGAGTCCCCCGACCCTCACAAACGCGAAACTCAGGGTTTCTAAACCTTCAACCAGAACCGCAAATTGCAAAATCGTTTTCAGCCCCTAAGAGCCCAGACGCTAGACCCTGAACCTCCCTCTGTCCCTTTAGGTCCTGGCTCGAAGCGCGAAGTCTCTCCTGAAAAGTGTTTTTTTGAAAATCGTTGAACCAAGCAGCTGTTCTGGCTCACTTGGGTTTAAGGCTTAGGGTATTTTGAGAGCTCCATGTTCCTCAGAGTCCCTGCAGGTCTTCTGAAGATGGGCATTAGACCGGTGCAGGGATCATTTCAGTGGACCGGGGTGTCCAGGGCTAAAACAGGATCTAAGCTTGAAGCTTTAGAGCTTACAAGGCTCAGGGTCCGTAAGGTTTAACGTCTCACAAGGCTTGGGTTCAGAGTGCCGTTGGTATTCAGGTCCGGGTCCGCAGCTTATAAGGTTTAGCTACCGTTTTGCTTTGAGGAGGACGCGCTGCCCGTCATGGGCAAAGTCGGCTAGATAGCAGCGAAGGCTTCAACACTTGCCCAGGCATCCAAGGTCCTCCTCGGCACGCTGCTCGCTGGCCTCATGATCCACCTGGAAGATGGCAGGGGACTGGAAACACAGGGTGAGAGCTTTGTCAGAATTGCCCCGAAATCCGAAGCTCCAGATCCTTCCCGGCTGCAGAACTGGATGGCCTGCAGTCGCTCGATCTCCGCCTTCAAACCAGCTTCTTGACCTTGGACTCTGAACCAAGAGCTCCGTCAAAGCACGCAGCATCGAACTACACGGGCCTTAATAATTAGAACAGGGTTTTAAGTTTTGGGCCCCATTATACTATAATCACCGGCCCTGAACTGCATACCAAAGCCATCGCCCCTAAGCCACCCAAGCCCGTCATCCCCGACCGAAGGCCCCGAACCCAAAAATCTGAAACCCCCTAAAACCGTTAAAGCCATGTAATGTAGGAACCTGACTAAGAAACCTTGGGCCTTTATTAAGGTTCCTTATATGAATCCTACTATTCTTGGGGGGTTATAGGCCCAGGGTTTCTTAAGCAGGTTCCTACATTCGGCCTCTGGGCCCCAAAACCCACAGCCCGGTGACCCGCTCCTCTGGGGGCCCCAGGCGCTCGAGTCGGCTCACCTTCTCCTGGAGACCTTGGGCCTGCGCGCCCTTTAGGGTTTAGGGTTTAGGGTTTAGGGTTCGATCAGGAGTTTCTGAACATAGGGGACCCAAATATAGTACCCTAAATGGCCCTAAATAGTAGTATCCTCATGATAAGGACCCGAAAATAGGTACCCTTCACTTTCGGAAACTCCCATTTGGGTTCTACCTACAGTAGAAGCCAGAAAGTTGGAATCCTCATGCCCTTAAGGTAAAGTATAGGGGATCGCAGCACTAGTCATCCCAAATCCGTGTTCCAACTTTCTGGGAATCGCTATACAAGGAGAAGTGCAGGTAGCTTACCTATATCATGAAAGGGACTCTGCTTTGCGATGGTCGAATCAAGTTTAGATACCTGGCTGCATCTATGAAACGGCGCTCCTGCGGTGCTGCTTGCGATTTGCTGTTTCGGATACATGGTGTTTAGGAAACAAAAGCACGACGGAAGGTGCCGATGCCGTCTCGAATGCTTCTGCCTTCGGAATGTGTGCAGGGGGACAAGCCGGTGCCATACACGGCTTTAGCCGTTGGTGTTCTGGTATTTTGCCTTGCGGATGTTGAATTGGAGTTTGGGGCTCATGGCTTAAGTTTCGCTTCGGTATCGATCAGAGAACTGATAAGGCTTTGAGTATTGAGCTTGAAGCTTCGGAAGCTTCAGCCCCAGACCCAAACCACCTACATGTCTGGCTCAGGCTCAAACCCCACCAGGGTCCCTGCTTCCCTTTCGGAATGCTTCTGGCCTGGATGAGCTGCGCCTTCAGCCGATGCACCTCCAAGAGCAACTCCGAGTTTTCCTGGCATACTACTAATGAGGTTGAGGGGTTTGGGGAGTTAAGATTTAAAGTTGAGGGTTCGAGGATGTAAGGTCTAGTGGTTTTTTGTGCCTTCTTTTCCTTTAGCAGTTAGCGTCCAGAAAACCCCGTCTGGTCGAGGGAGGGGGACACCATTCAGCACCCGGGTTTAGGGTCTGGATATTCTCCTTGCACTCTCTCTTCCTTTCCTTCTTATTGCCCACACAACCACTGGTAACTCCTATTGCTTCTGCTGCTGCCACCACCACCTAGACCTAGAGGCTCCACTGTTGTTCCTTCCGCTGGATCCCGTCATCTTCCCAGTAGAAATCAGAAACCATCCCTGGGTCTCTTTCGCCCTCCAGCAGAAAAAGCCAAGTCCTGGAATACGACGACGACTGCAGCGGCAAATAAGTCGAAAGATCAAGTTGAAGCCTGGCCCCCACTCCTTTTGCCCCACAACCCCCACTCCCCGGGCAGAACCGAACCCTCAACCTGAAACTCCGAGTGTCCTTAAACCTGATGTCTGCGTTTGCGAGTGAGATTGGCAATGCTGTTATTATTATCATTATTGATATTATTCTTACTAGTACCATTATCATTACCATTATCGGTATTCTTAGTATTATTAGAAATATAGGTCTTATGAGTATTTTTGGTATTATGAGTATTATTATTGTTATTTCTATTACTATTTATCTTTTTTCTTCTTCTCACCCACACCCAAGGGCTCCCATGAGGCCTCCCCGAGGCGCTCCTGGCCCGATGGCTAAAGCAAGGCTACATGTTTAGGGCTTTAGGGTTTTAGGGTTTAAGGCTTTAGGGTTTTAGGGTTTTAGGGTTTTAGGGTTTGGGGTTTAGGGGTTGAGGGGTTGAGGGGTTGCGGGGTTTAGGAGTTTAGGGGTTGAGGGCTTGGGGGTTTAGGGGTTTACAGTTTGGGGTTTAAGGCATCTTTCTACACTTTGAATCTTGCTGTTCTTGTTTGTTAGGATTTTGGTTGAGGGCTCTGGGGCCTCCGGCTATTTTCAGCCTCGTCTTTTGGGCTTAGGACTTCTGGGCTTTGAGACTTGGGGTCCAGGGCTCCCGGCTCTAGGCTTTAGCGTTAGATGTGAGTGCAGGATTGCCATGTCTTTGACTCCTTCCCCGAAGCGCTTATTAACTACGATTCCTTACCATGGGCTCCTATCCAGGTGAGGTGAGGTGAGGTGTCGACCGAGGCACGAGCCTTGCCTTACAAAAAGGCTGCACTTCCGGCGCAAGGCCTCAAGAGCAAGCCTCAACAACACGACAACAAGGAACAGCAACAGGAAGCAAGAACGCGTAACGAACGAAAAGATACTGAGCAAAAGATTGCACAGCAAGCAGCTGTTGCTGAGAGAAGGCTGCAGACAGGGGTCATAGTCATGGTCTGGGTTGATCGACCATGCAGGAGAAAGCAGCCGCATGATCGCTCAATACGTTTATCCTACGATCTTCGCCGGATGAGTCTGTGTCGCCGCGAAAAGCGGCTTGCTGCAAGTCCGCGCTGGACTAGTCGGTCTGCTTCCTGTTGAAGCTGAGTGAAAATCACTTCCAAATTATGGACAAGGTT
>BGNK01005385.1:7381-35695 GCA_003297005.1 Symbiodinium sp. clade A Y106
ATGCTCACCTGCGCTGTGAAGGCGAATGGCCGCCACTCGCCTTCACGGCGCAGGTGTGCATCGTGTGAGAGCGGACTGTTCAGGCCCAATGTCTATGCGCGGCCGTCCTGAACTGTCCAAGAGAAGCTGGACTCTCGGATGCATTCTTCTGGATGACTCCTGAAGGACAGAAGGGATACCCGAGACTATATTACCAGGATGGGCAGAACTACAGGCTTTGGTGACGAACTCTTCAGGGGACCAGGGACGTGGGTGCACCAGATGTAAGGCCATTACCCGAGAACCCTAATTAAACCTTAAGGACACTGGCATCCGGGGCCGGGGAAGTGGGTGCACCAGATGTAAGGCCATTACCCGAGAGCCCTAAACCTTTAAGGACACTGGCATCCTGCACAGGGGCCGATGACGTGGACGCACTGGTTGTAATGCCATTACCTAAGAAGAGGCATTCCGAAGTGTGTAGGCAGATATAACGATGCGGTCGCCAAACCAAGGCTCGGTGGCGTGGTAGTTATTTTTTTTGGCATCAATGGTAAGCGGCTTCCCATTGAAGTTAAGAACTACACGCGGAACGCGTTTATTACCTACAACCCGAAAGGTGGCTCCTCCAGCACGCTCGACCCACGGGGCCTCCAGTCTCGAAGCAAGTGACGGGGATGATGATGTTCTCCTCGCCCCTGTTGGCCAAATCTTTGTGAGGGTCGGTCTTAGTGTTTACGAGAACCACGGCAGAAGTAAAGTGCGAAGAGAAGCCAACATTGGCGGCCTGTTCAAGAACATAGCGAGCGATTGCTTTGTTCGACCAAGGGTGTGTTCTGCATGACTTATGAAGTCCAACGATCCCGCCCTTGATATACATTCCAGCCCTGAAGGCACCATCACAGTCATCCTGACCTTGATGCGGCTCCTCAAGAGGGAGAGCCCGGCACAAACGTTCCATGTCGGATCTGCTGACGGCAGCAGACTGGTTGGCAAGCTGCATGGCAATTTTCTCCACATCAACCTGAACATGGCTGCATGGGAAACTCGGCACTTCAGGGCTGCAAGGAAAACTCCGCACTTCAGGGCTGAAAGGAACAAGAAACGTTTCACTCGGCACTGCAAGGCTGCAAGAAGCACTAGGCACTGTTTCACTAGGCACTGTTTTGCTCGGCACTGCAAGGCTGCAAGGAACACTAGGCACATCCTTATCCTGCAAGGAACACTAGGCACATCCTTATCCTCACCCCTAGTACTTAAGGAGGGGCCTAGAACCTTAGAACCAGGGGGGAGGTGGGTGATGGCAGGGGCAGCACGAACCCCCGGCGGTATGGGCCACTCGGCCTTAAGCACGGCAGGCGGAAACTCGGAAGGACGCCTGGCGAGCCGCACGAAAGTGCGAAATTCATGGACCAGCGGCGGTCGACGGCGCCCGATTTGGGCGTTAGTGGCGGCCCGGGCGGCACTGAGGTCGCCCGAGTCAAGCTGAGAGAGCTCGGCAGGCGGAGCCTGGGCGCCGAAGGCAACAGGTTGCTGCAAAAGAAGACTGGCCCAGTCGCGGCAGAGTTCATTGGGATAGGAAAAATCATCGAGTCGGCCGAAGGTCCCCACAACAGGAGACCACGAAGCATGTTGGTGGCGTCCATCACATCGTTTGTCCAGGCTGGACAGCAACGGCACACAATGCAAAAGTAGCGAGGTCTNATCATCGAGTCGGCCGAAGGTCCCCACAACAGGAGACCACGAAGCATGTTGGTGGCGTCCATCACATCGTTTGTCCAGGCTGGACAGCAACGGCACACAATGCAAAAGTAGCGAGGTCTTGGGGCGGCTGCCTCCATAAGCACAATGATCTAATGTTGTGCGCAACAGAGGAAGGTCTATGGCATGCGGGGCAAATCCAGAGGAGGCCCAAAGATGTGAGGCAGTCGGGTTTTCGCAACTGAAAGGGGTTCCCGCTTGAAAGGCGCGGGTGAGGATCTCTCCCGTGAGCTTCCAAAGTCGATTGACTCGAGAGACACGGTCGTACAATGCAGAGTCGCGGGCCTGAAGGTCGGGCAGGCCATCCGGATGTTGAAGAGAACGTCCTGGCGTAACGGGGGCCCGAAAATGAATGTAGCACAAGTTGGGTGGATCAAGTAATGAGCTGCGTCGGTAACCGAGCGCTCAGCAAAGTGGGCTTTTGCTTTGTCAAGACATGCACTAAGCGGGCTCAGCGGCTCGAGGTGTCACTCAGCATTCCCTGCCAAGTGCTCCGGAAGGGAATGGGTCTTCCCGCGGCCAGGCTTCATGCACATGTGTACCCCGCGCGGGCACTTCTTGCCTGGTTGGGCCGCGGTGCAGCCACACTTCATGTTGTAATTCCAGCATATGGGCTGTCCGGAACGTGTAGTGCTGTTCATTCCTTGAAGCTCCGCTGGCATGCGGCGGGGCGCAAACCTGACTTTCCCCTTCTTTCCCTTGCCTCCGCCTTTCTCCCCTTTCCCTTTGAACCTCAAACGCTTGGCACCGGCATCCCAAGTGCCCTTGCCCTCATCGTCACTACCACGCTTGTTGGAAAAGGGGCTGGTGCAAGAGGTGGAACATGACCTGAGGGCCACTCATGACACGAATGAAAAGCGAGTCGAGAGGCGAGGTCCCGTCCGACTTGCGTCGGACGCCGTCCTGGGTGAGCTCACTCATGCGTAGCCAGGCGGCTTGGTCTGCTTGAAGAATTTGCCTCACCGTAATTTTTGGAGTACCCCGGTGGTGGGTCGTCAGATGAGAGATGCCTCATCAGGTGTGAGTGCCACTCCTGCTGCTTATCATAGGTCGCCAAACCCACAAGATCACACGCAAGGGACCTGCGAGTGAGGGCCCAATGCAAGTCCAGAGGGGCCTGAGTTTCACATTCAAGATCGAGTTTTTGATCCTTGACAGTGACGGATCCCGCAGAGATGGTCAGCGTCTTCTGCGGCTTGTCTTCATCATCACGTCTTTCGACCAAGGCCTTCACCTGGGATATCAAGAGAGTCTGAGCTTCGAAGACGACTTGGCGAAGGGCCGCGACCACATGGACGGGAACTTCGGCCATCCTGATTTGGACCAGGCTTTTGAGCTTTGTGTCGGTCGGAGTCTCGCCTGGTTGCCCTGCGGCGAAGGCTAACTTTGCGAGCGAGGTGAGCTGTTGGTCCTGCAGACGATCGATGTTCCCCTGTGGCAAGCCTGCACGCTTGCACCTCTCGAGAAACACAGCAGTCGAGTCAGTCAAGGAGTCGGNAGGTGAGCTGTTGGTCCTGCAGACGATCGATGTTCCCCTGTGGCAAGCCTGCACGCTTGCACCTCTCGAGAAACACAGCAGTCGAGTCAGTCAAGGAGTCGGCCCCACCCGAAGAGGACGTGGGCGAAGCAGACTAGGGGGGGCTCGCTAACAAAAGGGTTGCAGCACAAGTTCTGAGCCGCGTTCCACCTCATTTGAGCACAGTCAAATCGCGCACCCAAGAAGGCAACTGTAACTTGGGCACGTCACCCGCATGAACTGAAGTGCAAGTCTGCCCGGTGGCGACTTTGGGTCTGCCCTTTCGGCGACACATTCTGACCGGCAAAATCCTCGGTCGCACTCGCCGCTCATGCTCTTTTCACGTTCTCTAGCACTGTGTTCCCTTCTAAGAGTATGGGTCGGTCCAAACACTTTGGATGAAGCCTGGCATGGCGGATTCGTCTTCTGATAAATTTTGAGGGTACCCCACTCAAAGTTTCGGCCAATTTGAGGGTTCCTCTCATTCAAGGTGCAAGCAAGATGATCAATGTGACGGTTCTCCACGCCGGATCAGGCGCTCATCCAAAAACTCAATCATCGCAGCCGTAGACCTTATGGGCTTAGCTGCGGAACACTGCTGGCACTTGTCACTGTTTTCAAAAATCCGCCCCCGGAAGGCGATCAGGCCCNGACCTTATGGGCTTAGCTGCGGAACACTGCTGGCACTTGTCACTGTTTTCAAAAATCCGCCCCCGGAAGGCGATCAGGCCCTTCTCGGGTCTTCCACATGCCATGCTTGAGCATCCCTTCAACTTAATGTGAAGCTTACGCGTGCGAGGGTTTTCAAAGGCCTCACCCTTTTCATTCCAATCAAGAGGTGGAGCCAAGCCGTTGGCGCGTCTGTCATGCGTGCGGGGAGCGGGCGGCTCCTCGTCCGAGACACTCTCATCATCAGACACATCATCCTCTGAGGCCGCGGGCTCTAAACCGATCCCTGTGGGACCGTCATCTCCCTGGAGTCCAGGGGCCTCGACCTCCGATCCTTGATCTGGGGCCTCCGAATCGGGGACCGGGTCGACCCGTTGTTCACTGGCTCCTGTGTGGAGCCGTGCAGCTCCCGCGGGGATTGGATCATCCCGCGTAGGCGCGGCCAAACTGACAGGCGAAACCATGTGTCCGGAGCGCGTGGCATCCGGATTGAACTGCCCCCTAGAAACTGCCTGAATGATGTTTACAAGAATTCTGAGCGGGGCTGACATCGCATCACGACCGTAGCATTCAGTGGTCCTCTGACCCGGCCTCGAATGATGTACCAAGACCTTCAGAGTGAGGTCGTCGCAGCCAGATTTCATGCACCACGACAGCAGGGTGGCTTTCATCCCGTGGCTGGTAAGCCCCGGCTCAGGGGGCCCTCCAAGCGCGCACTCAAGAAGCTTGTTAAGCCATGCACCTGCCTCGCTGGTCTTGATGCGGTCACTCGCCCAGCCTCCTGCATCAGTGACTCCAGGAAGGAGGCACGAAGTGTGGCCTGAAACAACACCCCTGCGGTGCTCAACGCAAGGCTTGAAGAAGATAGGGCCCCAAGCAACACGGTGAAGTCCTCTGACCGGAGCTACAAGATGCAGAGGGATGCCCTGCTTGCTCTTCACATGCTGAGTCTTGTGATGCATGGTGCTGGCCTCCAAGTAGCCTGAGCTTGACGTCTCATCTAGACCTTCCTGAATGTCGAGGGTCATGATGTCCAAGAAGCTAACATCTGAAACCCGTCTGATTGCAAAAATCAAGAAGAGAAAACATCCCAGGGCATAGCGATCAATGGGCTGAAGATCGCCTTCGATGAACAAAGTCTCAAGAGCCGAAACCTCCTTGGCAGTAAGCACTCGAGACTGCTTCAGCGGAGGGCGCTCCTCCTCGCACTTTCTGATCAACCTTTTAACCCAAGGGTGTCGGGGGATATCAAATTTTGCAAGACCCCCAAGACATGTATCAAAAAGTTCATTGTCTGCGTCGCATCCAAAACAGCAGATCTCTTGCCCGCCTTGTCGAGCTCGGTAAGGTATGGGATGACAACTTCTTCAGTCAGTGGGAACAAATAGCAATTGCGGCGGTTGGCAAAAGCTAGCATGCGTGCAGTGCGATGGGCCCTCTTGTCCAAAGTAGCCCTGGACTTCCCACAAAGAATCGTGCGCATGCCAGCTTCGGTCTCTGACGCACCAGCCTGGCACAGCCACTTCCCGGATTCGGATCCCTGCCAGTTGTGAACAAGAAGACATACCCACCTCTTGAAGATGCACACATCTGAAGTACGACGAGGGGGGTTAAGGTCACTGCTTCCATTGATATACGCACTTTGATGGCAGACATGTAAATGGGCTGATGCTGGAGCAGAGGAAGGTCTCGGCCAGAAGGGGCGAGACCCCCAACTGAGGTCGCGGCATCTGCACTAGAATCAAGGACTGACTATAGGAGGATATGGGTGCTTCACAAACTCCGGGACCCTCCTAATTTTCCCAAAAATTTCTCAGCTAACTCCCGTCTCCCAAGGAAGATGCAAAGTATGGTTCTTTAATCCTTCATGTGAAGCATCAGACAGCATACGAAGATATCCCTGCTGCCAAGCACTGCTTTCCAAAGGGACCTGCCNGCTAACTCCCGTCTCCCAAGGAAGATGCAAAGTATGGTTCTTTAATCCTTCATGTGAAGCATCAGACAGCATACGAAGATATCCCTGCTGCCAAGCACTGCTTTCCAAAGGGACCTGCCGATCACCTGCCGCCTGGGCCGACGACGGCACACCACCCCCCGAAGAAGACGGAGGAGGCGCACTCATGGTTGACCGCGGAGGAAGCAAAGAGAAAGCGGCTGCAAAAGAAACTGTGCCCACGAAACGGACGCGCCGGACGCGATTGAAAGACCTGCGCCTCTAACAAGCGAATACGCCTCTCGCAGGCTGCAACGTGGGCCTCAAGAGTGTTCACCTGGAGCTGCAAGCCGTGAACTTGCCTGCGGACCTGGCTCACAGTAGAAGGCGGGGAGCCCTCGTAGTCCGAGCTGTCTGGCTCAAGCATCCATCCGCTTGCCCGCGGGCAAGCTTGCACAGGCCCTAAGGGCAGCTGGTGTTACAAGGCTCAAAAGAGGGCCACTAGAAATGCTTAGGAGCCTCTAGAGAGCACGAAAAATTTCTCTGACACTACCTTTCGAGCATCGAGACTCCGGTTGAGTTATTGATTCTCAATCAATCAAATGTTGCATGAAATCACATGTAACATGGAAGTCACATGATGTCAAAACGTCATCTTTCTCGAAAGCAGCCGAACAGAAATTTTTTATAAAACAAAACATCATAAAATTCACTCGGCTCAGAAATAAGGACTTATCAAGCACGCCCATCTTAAGGTATTCAATATCATATTTTCTAGGCTCGAATAAGCTGTGGACGTTGAAAATATGTTGAAATTATTAAGAAAACCCTAAACCCTAAACCCTGGAAAAGACAAAAGCGCAGAAACAC
The DNA here is from genome assembly GCA_003297005.1 of Symbiodinium sp. clade A Y106. Taxonomy (NCBI): domain Eukaryota; class Dinophyceae; order Suessiales; family Symbiodiniaceae; genus Symbiodinium; species Symbiodinium sp. clade A. The sequence continues at coordinate 14,110 of BGNK01005385.1, forward strand.
ATTTTTTCCCAGGCTCAAAGCGGAAGAAAGCTTCGACCATGGCTTGTCCATGGCTAGTGGTATCGCTGCCTCAACTGGGCACAAGCGATTTCAAACAGCTGTGCCACGGCCTTGCCGTAGCTGTCGCCGCCTTCGGGATCATCGTCGGGATCCCCGTCCTTCCGGTCGGGCAGAGGGTCTGTGCTCGGAGTCCGGCGGCCAGTGGTGCCCTTGCGAGCCTTGGCCGGCAGCAGCTTCACAGGCGTTACGGCCTTGTCTGGCCTCTCTGATTTGGGCTTGGCTGCAGCCTCAGCAGCAGCAATGGCAGCATGGGCCTTGGACCCCGAGCGTCCGGAGCCGCCCCTGTCATCCCCATAGCCATAGCTAGAGGGCTTCTGGGAATCCATTCTTCGACGACGGATTCCTCGGCTCTCTGCCTCCGTCCCGGGGAGTCCAGTGCTCGTTTCGCCGAGCACGGGCTGCATCATTGTCCTTGGACATGCCAGCCCCTGTGTACTTCCACGTCCTGTGGAAAACACTGAGCTTGTGTTGTCGCCGTGCAGCGGGGTGGCCTTGGATCCACCTCCAGCATCTCCCCTCCTCACCCTTTCTTTTCTTCTCATCTTCATCTGCATCCTCTTTTAGCCTTCCGGAAGGGACTTTGGGCTGCCCTGGCTTCGAGGCCCCAGCCTCCTCTGCAGGCTTCGAGGCCGTAGCCTTCTCCACATCCTGCTCCGGATCGTGCTCTTTTTCCTCGGACTCGCTTGACTCCGAGGAGGCCTCTTCCGTTTCCTCCTCAAACTTTTCCTCCTCCGCCTCTCGCTTTTTCTTCTCGTCCTTTTCTTCTTGTCCTCGGACTCAGATCTCGACCGTAGTCGAGGATCTCGTTTTTCTCTTGGATCGTCTGAGCTGGGAGCTCCTCCTTCTGGGCATGGCCGACAACGTCGCCTGCCCAGATCCAAACCAAAAAAGGTTTCTAGGGTTTAGGATACAGAAGGGACTGTCATGGGGCCTGGGTTTTTTGGGATATAGGGTTCCTCTAGGGGGTGCAAGATCCCTTAAGCGAGACCGTAAAAACCTTAAACCTTTTTTTGTACTATATATATGTACCTATGTTTTCTGGTGCATGCCGTGGCATGCACCACGAGGAAACCGTGGTCTCGTCTTCTCTCCCAAAGCAAAGCAAACCGTGGTCTGCTTGCTTTGCTTGCCAGCAGATGCAAACAAACCTTGGTCTGCCTGCATTCTGCCGGCCAGCACGTTTCGTGAAAAGCAACCCGTGCATGCATCGTGACTAAGCAAACTGTAGTCTGCCTAGCCAGCTCTGCATGGAGACCGTGGTCTCCTCTGAGAGACAGATGGCAAACCGTGGTCCACCATGCTGCTTGTCCATGCAATTCCGGAAACCGTATAGTCTCCCGGTTCTGCCCAGGAAACCGTAGTCTCCCGAGCTTGCAATGTCTCTGTGCTTAATATTTATACATCTATCTTTATATTTCCTTTGAAGGAAACCTTGAAAAGATCCTTTGCCTGGCCTCGTAAAAAAGGCCAGCACCCATGGACGGCTCCCTACAGGAGGCAAAACGGCTGCAGAGACCGTCGGAAACCTTTGCAGCCTGCACACGCAACCCTACAAGTCAATGAACTGCATACTATAGACAAAAAGGCCGACGAACCTTCAGTCCACCGCCACCCCAGGCTTCCTCCGTTTGGAGGTCTGCCCCTTGCTTATTGCTGCCTTTTTGGCAGCCGCCGTCGCCTCAGCACCATCCTCCTGTAGCGGCAGGGGCTCCTCGGGTTTGGCCTTGGCCCCGGGTTTTTTGACAAGCGAGTACCTTCTGTCCTCGCCTTTCATTTGAGCCTTGCGGCCTTGGCCGATTTTGACGATTTTGTCCTGTGCAGCAGCCTAGGCTGAAAAAACTCAGCAGTAAGCACGGCATTGTCTGTGGCTTCAAAGAACAGTGCCATATCATCCAAGTGGATTTTGGGCACATCCGTGACATGGCCCGCCTCAAGGGCACGGAGCTCCTTTTCCATCCAGGCAACCGCGAGCACATTCTTCGCTGCCCTGGCTTCCCTGGAGGCAAAGCGGCTCAAGCGAGTCTTCGCTGTTTTTCTTGGAGACGTGCCTGTTACAGACACTAGAGAGCAGCCTCGCTGTCTGCCCCGCCGAACAAGCCAGAGCTCTGTTCTTTCAGTTTCTGTGCCTGCCGCTTGGAATGCTGCTCCTTGGAAGCATCGTTTCGGCAACCCACGAGCGATTGATAAACATCGCTCTGGGACAACGATGACAAAGGCTTTTTCGGCAGCTTCAGACCATGCTGCTTCGCCAAAAGCTTACACAAGCCCAGGCTCCTTGGACGAAGGAGAAGAAACGGACCATCGTCCGTTTCGTCTATATCTTTCTTATCCACAGTCCAGCTGGCACCATCCAGCTTCAGGATATAAGTTTTTTCGACTACCAACGGCATATATATATATATATATATATATATATATAGAGCCTTGAGCCGAGCTATGGAAAGATCAGCACGTGCATGCAAAGCATGCTTGAATTCAGACTTCCCTCACGAGCCAAAAAGCTCGAGACATGAACCTTGGCCCCTTTTTCCGGAAAACCAAGCAAGCGAGAACGGTCAAGTGACTCAGGAGGCCTTTCGCTTTCGCGAGGCGGTGGCTCCGGATCCTTCATCCAGCTCTTGGGCCGAGGCCCTCAAGCTTTCAGCAGGCTTCGGCCTGTACAGGATGCATTCCTTCAGCGGTGCAGTGTTCTGCAAAATGGGAATCTTCCAGCCTTTCTCGGACTGTGACCAGATTCGGCGCTGAGCCGACTGGGATCTGCCAGAAGGCAGATAACAAACTGGCGGATGAGCCGGGGGGGAAATATAACGGCTTTAAGCCAATCTTTGACCTTTGGAATCTGATCCGTGAAGGGGAAAATGGCGAGCTTGCCTGCCTTGGCTTTGCCCTTCAACAGACAGCACGTGGGATTCTTCACAAAGGTCAAATCCTCTTCACACTGCGAACACTTCAGGAAATGCTCGCAGCAGAGCTCGAAGAACTCTGCTCGGAGTCTATCTTGGCTGCAGGCCTCCGAATTATGGGGCAGCCGCTCCACTGAATCAGACACCACTTCCGGGGCATCTCCGGCGTACAGCTCGAAGGATTTCTTCAGCTCGCTCAGATCCACCTTCACCTCTTTGTCCCAGCTCACTGGGCAAGACAGCGAGAAAGAGCCGTGGCTCTGGCTGATTTTCTCCAGCTTCCAAGGCCACATGTCCTGATACTTCTGCCTCTGCGAAGCCTTGCAGCTTCATCAGGAAGGACGGGTCCTGCACGTTCTCCAGGGTCGCAGGGACCGCATCGGACGGCAAAGCTTCTGCAGAAGCTTTCGGTGTTGCACCGGCACTCTTGCCGCCCATCTCGGCTTCGTACAAAGACAGCACATTGGCCAAGGAGCCGAGCTCAAGGCCTTCTTGCCCCGACTTCTCCTTCTTGCACATGAACAGGGTGCTTCGAACCATCAGACGGCCAAAGCACTCAATTGCCTTGGCACGTGCACTTGCCTCCGTCACATTCTGAGTGTGAGACCAGGCACGAGCAAGAAGATCTTCCCAGTCCTTCACAGAATCTTCCATGCCTTTCGCACACAGCCTGGTGATATCGCTCTTGGACAGCAGCCGAGCCACACCGTCCACCACTTTAGTGGCTGTCAAGTTCGTAGCGATCATCGCAGCCCTCGCAAAAGCATGGGATCGCTCCTGCCCTGAAAACCGGAGGCCGGCCACCGTCGACATGAATTCCTCTCCCAGTCTCTTGCTGGCCCCATATTTCAGGGAGAAGTCGTGCAAAAACTTCAGCAGAGGTGCTTCGCTACCTCCTCCATAAAATCTGCAGGACAACCCGCAGGCGGCCACGGTCTGTGGCGAGGCATCCGGCACCGTGGCTGCTACCTCAGCTTGCACAACATCCCACTCGATGGTCAAGCTTTGCTCTTCTAGAAACTTTGCTCGGTCACCATCGCCATGGCGAGCTCCAGCTCGCCAGCCGTTCTTGCAACTCCTTGAGCTGCATTCATGACTTCCTGAATGAAGGAGGCCAGTGAGGGCAGCACTGCATCCACTTCCGCTGACAGCGCCAACCATTCCCATCCATTCTCCACGGCATGCCGAAAGTCCGTAGACAATCGCTGCAGACTGAGCTTGCCGTGGTCTGATACAGTCTCTTGGTCCGAAAGACATCCTGCAATGCAGGCACGGCAAAAAGCCGTAAAGTGACTGCATGCTAACGACATGTATCGCTCATTGCCTCGCACATCAGCTAGCAGGCCTTCATTCATCTGCACTTGCCGCTTGTTGAAACCAAGGCCTTTTGACTCACAACTGTATCCGTGGATATTTCCATGCACACGCTTCGCTTGAGCTCCATGGAGCTGAATACTACAGATGGCACTTGGGCCCCTGTCTTGTGAACCTGGGCTCCATTCAATCCTAACCCTGAGCGATTCGACGGGTGCACCAGGACTTGACCCGGCCGCAGCAGCTCCGTCCATCAATCCAACGCCGGAGCGTCTTTCTTCCACACCACGGCCGTAGCCCATGCAGGCTTCATCTCTCCAAACTTCTCTTGGAAAAAAAAGGCTGCGTGGCAAGAAGATGCATTTATTGTCCGCCCTGCCCCCCCCCCCTGCATGAGCCCGAAACACCCTGCAAACAGAAACCCTGCACCCCTCTGTACAGTGTGATCTACGTGTCTGACATAGTGATTTCCCTATATAAGAAGAATTGTACGTAAAAAAGTTATGTTAACTTAGCTAAAGTTTAGCTAAACCCCCTAACCTTTGTAAATGTTTAACATACTTACACCACTTATGTAAACACTTAGCTAATCCTCTTAACAGTTGTATTTGTTTATCACACTTATAAGTGATTTGCAATATACATACAACCGGTTTGTATGCTATTTAACAAACTACTTCTAACCTCTATAAACACTTACAAAGCCACGGTTCTTCCCAGTAGGGAACATTGGGGTACAAGCGCAGCAGAAAGCACCACAACAATATGTTGTCAGCCGTATGTGGATCAGTCATTGTTTGTTTTGCTGTGCCTGCTGTCTCTTCATAACATGCCAGCCTTGTAGACAGAGGCCACGCAGATCAGGCCTATCACGGAGCATCGGATGACTGCCGAACACGTGCACAGGAGTCCACCGTACTTTCGCGTTCCATATGGCAGGAGCTTCCAGCTTTCTTCAGGAAATGCAGCAACCGAAATATGTGCGGAGACAGAGCTAGGCTACTGGAAGGAGATGATTCCACGGTCTGGAGCTCGATAGGGTCTAACTGTTGAGATGCAGATAGCAGCTTGCGTATTGCGTGAATTTCAGCAGATGCGCAGCAGCGTGAACTTGGTTCAAGCATCAAACTGCAGCCACATCATCCAATCTTGCGCCTGTGCAGCTCGACTAAACATAACAAACATAGGTTACATTACATCGCAAGTGAATTGGTCCGTCAGGATCATCATGGTGAACTTCTCATCGTGTCCATGGTTCGCTGACGAGACGCACGGAGCTTACTGTACTGCAAATGAAACACAAAACAAACAATATATAAACACGACGCAAGGTTGGAGGATCATCCTCCTGTCGCGCACCAGCCTTCCATGCACCACTGGGCCATATCGTATGGCACGTAGAGTCTATCCGTGCATGACCTTTGCGCGCAACTCCATGCAGGCGTCTACGTACCCTACCAGAACCGCTGGGTAAGGCAGGAACGCAACATATCTACATGTGAAGCGCGATGTAAGGCCAGTGCTCGAGCTCCGCTAGGGTTGCGAACCATGCTGGACACATCTCGCCGGCGACATACGTGCAGGAAGATCGCACCCGTGTCAAGGATGTGTCTGAGTGGTGTATTACATTGGTGTATGGCGGGACGCGTAGGGCAGCTCCTTCCGTGTCGCTTGGATAGACGGGCCATGCGGGCGTGTCTCTGAGGTCACAAACGGTGGATAGCGGCCGCCGGCAGCGGGTGGAGTGTCAGTCCAAGTCGCGAAAGAAGGAGCTCACGCGTGACCGCAATACGACCAAGGCCTGCCGCCGCGGCCACGGACACCCCGGTTTTAATACGCACATGCCTTACGGGACTGGCAGATAAAGAAACTATATTTTGCAGTTTAAGTGTGAGTGATGAGAGAACATGACACACTCATGCTGCTCGTTCAGAAGACAACCTTCGCTAAAGAAGGACTGCGTTCACGGAGTGCGTTCCAGTAGCCTGTACCTTGAGACAGGTCCAGTCGCTATCTGCAGCCCGGCGGCACGCATGGAAAATCATGCCTGAATGCAATCGAAGAACATCAGTTCGCTTGGTTGACTTCTTGTGTGATACATGAAACAGACCAAGGGATGTTGGACGAGCGCGGCCGATGGGTAAAGACTGTGTGCAGCAGGCCTTGGAATTCAAGACTTGGTGGAGGAACATCCTGTATACCTTATGTCACCTTAACGCGACAATGGAAAACAGGACTGAACTCGCGTCGTGTAAGGTGTGACGGGGAGACAAAGGGGACCAGGACGGCCAACAGCGCGCTGAAAGCTGTTGCCCCAAGCTGATGGGTGCTGTACTCATCAAAACGGGGTAGCGCGTGTGGCATTATGTCGTTCTAAACAAACATGCGCAAGATCAAGGATCTATCGAGCCCCAGACGACTTCCTGGATCCCTTCGAGTGACTCGGCGACGGATAAGGCACACGCTCCTGTACTTTGGTGCATGCGTATGTGTGTGCAGAAAAAACAACGGTGTGCTGGGGAGCGCTAGTAGACGTTGCAGCGATCAAGGGTCCTGGCTCCGTGGCCCAGCACATCCAAGCTGCCTGTTGCGAAGTCTCATTGTTAACTGAAGCAGTAGCAGTATTTCATGGAACATAAGACAACCGACCTGCAAGTCGATACAGGCAGGTCTCGAATGGAAATCCGTCACAAGACAAATGTGGTCACGTCGATGCAATCGAAGGCATCAGCGGTCAGGCCGGCTGTTCTGTGTTGTCGTTTAGGAACTGCGTGTCGGCTGAATCCTTGGTTTGAAGGCATGGCTATCCCACGTACACGAAGTTCCGCTTGGCGACTCGGTAGCGCGATCTTCAGACTTGTCTGGTACACAACAGGCCGCAGCGCACAGGAATGTAGCTTCTTACCAAGGTGAGCGGCGCGCGTACAGGGATGTGTGCCTGGTGGACGCTCTGCGTGGGCACGGGTACAAATGCCCCTACACTTCGGATGGACCGTTTTGGGCGCTCCAAGACGGCAATGTCTTCTTGAAGCCTTTCCGGTGTCACGTTTGCAGACAGATTGTATGACGATGAGTAAGACTACAGTCCCGGGCATCGCGTTGACTTCAGGAAATGCGTTCGTCGCACCAACTGGCAGCATATTGTCAAGTCGGACAATGCGGAGTTCCTGGTAGCGGCGAACTGCCACTTCATGGGTATCCGGAAACGGGATGGCTGCCTGCAGGTGAACACTTCCAACCGGACCCACACATGGCATAGAATCTATGTGGACGACCTCCCATCCCCGGTGACGTACTCAGTGGACCTGGGCTGCTGGCGGATAAACCCTAGCGTACGCACGGGCTTCTTTGTGATTCAAGACTTCTGGAGAGGGGTGCAGCAGAGAAGTGCGAAGCTTCGTCCTTAAGTCAGTGTCGTGTCTTCATCAAAGGGTGGATCGCAAAAAGTCAATCTACTGGATCCACATATATCATACTTTCTGAACATACAGGGGTAAGGAGCTTGTAAGGAAGAATTGTCCTTGCGTCAGGACGCAGACGACGGGCGCATCTGCGATGCGGATTTGCTGGGAGGTGCCCTCCAGGAGTTGCCGAAAGTCACCTTGCAACGGAGATTGCTACTTCCGTCGGTGACTTGATGTCGCTCGAGCAGCTGCAACATACATGCTCCACGGCGCATTACCTGCTACTGCAGCCAGCGACTTGGAGCGACAAGCGCGCAGGAGTCATCGTCAGTTCTGCCATTCGCCAAGGTTGGCTGCAAAGAACCTCTCGGCTAGCACAGGCAATGAGTGCTTCCCGCATCGTGGCGCTCGAGTGGCCTATCACCGAAGAATGGTGCTAGCCGAAACAGTCATGACCCTCTGGCGAAGCACCGGGAATGTGCTGGCACCGATCTATTTTGACCTGAGTGTCGAGGACGTCCCGGATAGATGCGTCATCACAGTTGGCACTGCTGCGGGCAACTGCGATAGATGCTGGTGTCAGCTAAACAACCTACAGAGTGACATGCTTCTAACCACGATGAGCCACTGCCGCAGGCACGAGGCAGCTGTTGTCCAATGGTGCCACATGCCTGGAATAGCACCCGGCTCTTGCAAGTTCAATGGTGTCAAGATTCGTTGCAAGTTTTCATGAGTGGGCACAAAGCGGGAGCCCTGGAGTTACAACCCAATCAACTTCCAGACGTGGCCCAGGTGACCATTTATGTTTTCCATGCACGCGACTCTACGCTGCCGAGGAATTCGGTACGCAGCCGGTTACTGCCTACAGAGATGGGCACAGCGTGGGCTTTCGCCCATGACGACCGCAGCATCTTCCTCTCTGGATCATATTGGAGATGGGGATGTAGTCCCATTGGTGTTCCTGACAGGGATTTTCCGTCCAGCTTCGTGGCTTTCATGCTTTCCAGATATTATGTCGATTGGAACTTGTAACACCATCCTACGACGGGCAACCCAGGATAATGATTTCTGGCACAATGCGAATCTAGAGTTATCGGATCATGTTGGTGCAGGTGCAGCATTCCGACAAAGCCGATTTTTCGGAAAACTTGTTGCAGCTTGGGCCTCAAGCGTCCGCAGTGTGACATGCCCACACCAGATTCTGCATTCAGTGTTTTGGCTCGACGACAAGATCTGGCTGCAGGGAATAGGGGAATATCTGCCGTGCATCATTGGGCCGGTGAGAACGGCGTCGTCGACTATCATCAGGTACTGGAGGTGTGAAAGACACACCTGCCAGTCAGTTCGGCTGACGCGCACTATTCCGACAGATACCCGCTTTCTAGTTGCCGCGCTCCGCCGCGCTGCGTCTCACAGCAGCCCGGAGAATAGTACCTGCTGCAGCTGCACCTTGCAGATGGAGAACGGATTCGATTCTCGTCGAACTGCAGTTCTGATGGAAGCGTCTGGAGGCACAAATTCGAGTTTCGCTGGCAGGCAGAGTTACTCCAATTCTATTTTGATGATCAAGAAGTAGCCAGCCTTCCTTTGACAAGCAATCAGACTCTGGAGCCATGGGTACGTACCGGTGCCATGTGTATTGCAAGTCCCAGCAGTCCACTCGCGGACTTCGAGGTCGATGCGCTGCCATGGCAGTACCGCGCCTCTTTCGGGCATCCCTCTTGCTCATACTGCAAGAAAGACAGCCTGGTGTGTTGCCGAACATGCCAGCATTGGCTTTGTGAGCAGCATGGCGTCATGGGCAGCGACATGCGTTTGTCCTGTGTACCGGACACGTTTCTTGAAGACTGTCTTGCAGGGGCGCCTACAGTGGCAGCGACGACCCAAACAATGCAAGTTGAAAGACGCCGCCTTGATGCACTGCGGCGGCTACATTTGAAATTCGTTGGTGACGTACCAAGCTTCCTTCATCTTTGTGAGCGTGTGGAAGCTACGCAACACATCGTGTGTGACAGGGAGGTGTCCGTGGCAGATGCGGCCAACGTCATGCACATGGACGAAAGCATTTTGCTAAGCTTACATACCGCTGCTATTGAAAGTCAGGAGGTGGGCATCTTCTTCGCAGTGGAAACAACTGTACGAGGAATTCCCGGGAATGTTTCCTTATCGGATTTCGGACTCCATGCGTGTCTTCGGTAGCAACGCCATCGAGCTTCAACGTGGAACTCCTTTCTGGTATTTCTGTCATCGACGTTCTCTCGGTCGTGAACCCACACACGCGGGATTCCAATCTGCAGTTCCGAGAGGCACAGAGTCAGCTTGTCGGTAACTGGACTCATTCACTCATTGGTACAGACGTTCAATCCGACCGAGGCAATACGCGCCATGCGAGCCCCGTGTGGAATAGGCGGCTCCAGACATGGTGCAGACGCTCCGAGTACATTTGGTTGCTGAGGGCCCCGCCGACATGGAACTACATCAGCTACAGGTCGACGTCGAAGCCGTGTGTCGCCGACTTCGCGACCTAGTCCGGACACACCCAGCACTTGGCTACAGTCGCATCAATGACTGACTCCCAGACTCTTGCAAGATGGGAAAAGAATCGCAGAGTAGCTGCTGCAGAAGGCACATATGCATGCCAAGTGTGAGTGCCTCCTCAACGGTGGGAGTGTACCAGCAAATTCGCCGGAAGTATGTGTGTTCCTGAAATTCCTTCGGCTGGGTCATTTACCGCGCAGGGGCGAGGACTTGGCCGGGCTCAATCGACGCAGGAGCCAAACGCGGCACTGACTTCTGCATCCTCGACTGGAAAAGGACTAAGCAACTCGCCTCGAAGGAAAACAGTTTTGGACGTCATCTTCGATTTCCACTTGATGAAATCCCAGATTCGGTTCTCTGGCACTATCGTATCCAGTTGAACGTTTATGCGTGGATTGAGTTACGTTTTCTTCGGTCACACCGCTGAACCTGAGTCGACACAGGAAGATGCGACGCTTGTTTCCAACACACAAGGGTTCCAACATCCGGGCACCTTGTCAGCCCGATCTCGTTCGGCAGACGCCGTCACATTATCAGCCAGTTCATCTTGCAATCTCTGAGAAAACGACGGGTGGCTTCCTTCCCTCTTGGCCTCCTGCCCTGAGATCATCCTTTGCGGCATCTGTCAGTTGCACGCAAGGTTGCAAGTCATCTCGTCGCCAGGACATGAATCTGTCCATGCAATCAGATAGAAGTGGAACAGGAATCACTAGAGGGATGAACTCGTTGTCCGGGTGGCACCGCAGCAACGGGATCTACCTGAGCCCTCTCAAACTCGACGATGCTGTCTTCCTTGTCTACCACGACGTCGCCTCGGCGAACGCCGAGCTCGAAGAGGCCGAGGACCGCAATGAGTTTGCCTGCTTTGGCAAGCCTCTGGATATTTTCCTGGACGCTTTGTTTATTGAAGTCGAAAACATACTTGCTCTTGGCTACTTTGAGCTGCGCCACAGTAAACCAGTCTTTGCGCTCTTGACGGAGCCATGTGCAGATCTGTTGCACCCAGGCATCTTCTTCCTTCTGCTGCGCGGTTCGGTCGTGATCTTTCTCCTTCTCCTTCCTGGCCAAGCTTGTCAGTACTTCCTGGATCGGATCCAGGACGTCTCGGCACTGCTCAGCTGTCTTGCATCTGGCGTAGTTTTAGATACAGCGAAGCGTGTCGAGACAGGCCGGCTTGTCCCGGAGAAAGTCTTTCAGCGTGGGGTCTCGTGGAAAGATGCCAGCTAGTTTTTCTCTGTCTGCCAGGTCTGGAAGCTTGGCCATGCCCACGAACGAGCTCTTGAATCTGCAGACAACCGTGCGACGGATGATGGAGTTGACGTTTTCTTCGGTCACACCGCTGAACCTGAGTCGATACAGGAAGTTGCGATGCTCATTTCCAACACACAAGGGTTCCAACATCCTCTACAGACTGAGTCGACACTACATCTGACCGAGGAACGTGGGTAAGGCATTCAACTCGAACCGTTTGTATAGCATACGGAAGTCTTTCGGGCACCCTTGTCAGCCGAGATGTGCTTCTTGTAAATATCTTCTCTCATCGGCCGGCGAGAACCTTGTACACTCTCCTGCCCCGTGACCACGATTTTGCCGACGAGACTGGCCTCAGACGAAAGCAGGCAGCTCCGGTGGCTAGCGTGCTCCCAGATGCAGACGGAGTACAACGAGTTACGACAACATTCCAAGAGCACTTGGCCGGAGGCTACCATCTTCGCTTCATGGTGGACGTCCGCGGAGGATTATATTCTCCAGTCAGCATGGAGTGCACGGGCATTTATCCTGTCATTTCGATGGACTGCTGCTCGGGCGTGCAATCGGCACGAAGTGCGGCCATTATTCCAGAGGAGGACGCAGCCTACCGGACCTTTACATGTCGCGGTCGAAGAGGTGCAACCCTAGCTCTCTGTGGCATTCGCTCGGAGAAGGCTCGCTTCGTGGCTGAGGTTCTGGCACGTGACTTCACAACAAGCCAGCGCCAACAGGTGATCCACGTCGCATCGGACGCACCATCATCCGAACTCTTCGTGGTCCTAAAGAAAGTTCTACCGAACTTGCGGAGTCTCTCCCTGGATGCCATGCATATTGTGATTGTATATGATCAAAACACCAACAACAAGCGCACGACTGGTAGCAAGTGGCTCTCCGTGATCATGAATAAGTTCAGAAAAGCGCATCCTACGCGAACCGCCGCTTCATGGGGTGCTTTCTTTGATGGTTCCCAGGTCCCGACAGCCACCCCTGATGTCAGAGCAATGCGGCTTCGTTTGGATGACCCAGATATGTCGGAAGAAACCTCGCGGAGATTTCTGGAAAACATCAATCCAGACGAACCCTGGCTGACTGAAGTGGATCTTCTGGAAGCTCTTGTTGCTCATGCTTCATTTTTCTGGGATGACTTGCAGAAAACCACTTACTCCGGCATCACTCTCCACCGCCTCATTGCTAATGTTGCCAGTGCTGTGAAGTTCCAGTGGCTCCTGAACGATACCAGATATCGACATTCGGTAGATCGCCGGGAACTGACCTTGCTTCCCAGTGGGACCACCTCGAACGAAAGCCTTCATCATGAGCTGAACACGTGGTTCCGGGAGACTGCCGCTTGTCTGCATTCCCGGAACATTGCCCGGCATTTTCTTCTGTATGTGGGACTGCAGCCAAGGCACATATCCACAAGTCTGCGTTTCATCTCAAGCTGAGCCTCTTTTTCTTTCTGAGACTGATGCTGCATAATCAGGCTCTGTACAAACCCGTGCAACAGCAAGTCACACAATCTGCACTTGTGCACAGAGCCCTGCAGGGCAGAAAGCACCCTTTCGACTCCGAATTTTAAGTCCTATCGGGATGTTTGACATCGTGTGAGCGGACCAGTATGAGCAAAAGCTTTCATCTGCTCTCTGTCGACTGTGCTGCTTTCTGCACCCGTAGCCTCCTGGATCCTGCCCTTGTAGTCCAATCTGCATACTAACACGTATTGCATCTCATGCCAAATCTTATGTCGTCGTTGCAGCCCATCCGATCATGCCAAAAGTCAGCTCTGACAGTCAGCTCATGTCAACCTGTGTTGACTATGGTTGTGAATGTGATGTATATCTTCGGTTGCCATTTAGGGCCTTTGAGCGTAACCGAGAGCTTCGCAGTGTGTGTGTGTGTGGGAAAAGACCGCCAATTTCAGATTGGTAGCGGAGTTAGTACGTCAGCTCATGTCAACCTGTGTTGAGCATGGTTGTGAACCGATTACTCTATACGTCCACAGGCACACAGGCCGTGCATAGGTGACCATTCTCCGTACATGTTATTCTTATACATAACCGTGAATACTAAATTGGCATCTGCAAACCCACAGTTCCAGCTGCTAAATAGACCCGGTTTAGGCCGGCCACTACCCCCACCCGCAGTTACCGGAGAGTCTTGGGTAAGCTAAACGTACTGATAACTGCAGTTGCAACCGTATTGTGTTGGTACGACTTTGGGGAACAAAAACCAGGTTCCAAATACAGAGCAAGCATGCTATGATGATCCCCGCCGTCAGCCAACCAGTGTCAACTAGGGCCAAGATAGGGACCCTGGTTTAGGGTTTGGGGTGTAGGATTTTGTCGCTGGTGTCCGCAAGGCTTGTTTGGTCCAGACGAACAAATCGATCATGGAAAAGGCCAACCCCCCAAACCCTAACACCCTTAGGCCAAAAAAACAACAACCAAAATAATTTTCAGCAAGCATAACAACAATGGAACAAAACCTTACAATGCTGAACGTGTGCCTCTTCATTGAGGGCGGCATTGCCGGATTGATCACCTACCTCAGAAGCCACTCAAGTCTTCAGTCTTGAGGTGAACACCGTAAGGCTTTGCTTGAGGGGCCGGGGACCTAAAGAACTCAAACAAAAAAATTGGAACTTCAGAATGTACAGCCGTAATCTTAAACATGCGAAGTACATGCGTGTACCACGTACCCTTTGTGCCATTTGGGGTGTGGTTGTCCACTGGTGGACGCATGGGGCCCCCAGGTGGGTGTTTCAGGGTGTAGGGGAAACTGTTGGGGATGGCCCAATTCAGCTTGGGGTTTGCCGGGCAGCATAATGCTCCAAGAGAATCTGCGTGTTCTTGCCGATGACTTCGACCGCCTCCTCCAACGCTCGGAGAATGGCATCGTCACCTTTTCCTTAGAGCATCCCCTGAGCCCTACACCCCATGGCTCTCTTCAACCCAGATCGCACAATAGAGTCCTTGTCCGTTTAATCCTTTAAAGCCCCGGCGTCTCACCGCATCGCGGATGCAGTGGAGGTCGCAGAAGGCGCGAGCAAAGCCATGCCTGAATTGGGATGAGGAGGCGCGGCTTGGAATTACAGTTTTGCAGCTTTGCATGCTTCAAGTTCAGCTCAGGGCTGGCCAGGCAGGCCGCGTGGCATCCTAAATCTACGCTCCCTGTTTTGACCCAATTCGAAAGCAGCGCCTTGCAGGGCTGTTGGAGGTCTCGGCTGCCGGTTACTATACGCACGGTCTGCTGTGACGCACAGGGAGCCATGTAGGGTCACACACGTCTTTCTCGGACGCAGCGGTTCAATGATCCCCTGAAGAATTCGCAGTTGCTGAGCACTCTGCCCAGGCACTGGATGGGGTTGCAGTCGGTACGCTCCGCATTCGTAAGCTTTCTGCCCCGCCTCGGCTTTCTTTGTGTTTCGTCTACATGAGCTGCAATTGTATCCTAGTTCCCACCTGCCAAGTACATCTACATGCTGCAGCTACTTATCCCTTAGCCGTAGCTCCCATGATTTAGGGGCTTCGTCTCCAAACCTAGCTCAAGCCCGCAAAAAGGGTGAGGGCAGCAATTGCTGCTGCGAATATCCGAGGGAGCGGGGGATGAACACGGTGACAGTCGTCCAATTGTAAGCAATTTTTCGTCTTGTCGGGCCCGTTCGGCTTTGCACAGAATGAAACCTGCTCTTACACTTTAAAACCCTGAGCCATGCATGTTGAAATAGCACGAAAAACCATCACCTGAACTGTTGAAGCACATTACTGTTGTGACATGCTAAATCCTTTAGGATCCAAAATTCGTAAGTATTTCTTGTTACGATTTTGATACTTTTTCAATACGATTAAAAATACGAATCCAATACGATTCGGATAATAGGTTCATTCGCGAATACCACTCTAATACGATTTGAATTTGAATACGATCCGATTTACGACTGCAATACGATTTCACCCCTACGTTCACCCTGCAGCGCTACGGACCTTGCCGGCAAGATGCGAGTCGGACAGGATTCGGGCGCAAGTCAGGCTGGAGAACACTCAGCGCAAAGAAACTTTACCCCATTCCGGGTCGACCCAAGCCAGCCCAGCCAGCGCTGGCCGGCCCGGCCCGTCGTATTGAAATCGTATCGATCTGGCCACCCCAAAATCGTACCGGAAGCCGGAACCCGGGCAGGCCCAGTGCCACTTCGTGTGCTGCCCTAGACCCTTCCTGGCCCGGCCCGTTCGCCGCACCCCAAAATCGTATTGAAATCGTATTCAAATACCAATTTCAATACGATTCTGATAGGATTTCAATAGGATTCTGGTCTGGCCCAAAGGCCCACCGCCTGGCCGGCCCGGGCCAGCAACATCGAAAGCAAATGCTTTTGCGATGCGATTTGAAGTTTTCAATACGATTTTCGGGTAGCCCGTTCCGAGTAAATCGTATTGAAATCGTATCCGGTTTTCTCACGCTTCAAAAATCGTATTCTAAATCGTATTTAACACGTATTCTGTTTTGCCGCGGCTTCCAGAATCGTACCTTTATCGTATACGAAACGTCATCGTATTGAACACGTAGATATTGTTGCACGGAGATTCCTATAGGTGCCAAAAAATTGAAGCCTATTTACTAGCAGCTATTTTAACAGTACCAACATTGCTGCCCGACGTGTCTGAGCAGTCTGACAAGGCGAGCACAGCCAAGATTACAGTCGCATCTAAATCGTATTTAAGTCGTATCTAAAACGTATCCCTGAACAACCACATCATCCAAATCGTATTTAAACCGTATTCCAACGTCGTATCCAAATCGTATCTAAATCGTAAAAATAAACATTTGCAAATGCCCTCTGACCTAAAGGAAGCCTATGTCACAACATTACTGTGCTCACGTCTCTGTCGCCGTAGGTAGGCAGGCTTGTATGCAGTAGGATTGTGAATGCTTGCCGATGTTTCCTCTTGCTCGTAGGATGCAAACCACGTCCCTGCATGTGTCTGAAGCAAGTCGGTACAGTCGTCTAAAATTCATCGTCTACACTACACAAGCTAGCGCCACAGGTGGCGCGGGCGTTGCAGCAAGTACGGCTGCAGGAAGGGCCTCTGGAAGTGGACACAGTTGTAGACGGCACATTCCCGTGTCGACCACTGAAGGTGGCATTGCTAGCACAAGTCATAGCTCCAGGCGGAAGCCCGGTTCCAACACCACGTTTTTTTCCAAGTCGTGCTGAACAAAAGGGGGAGCAAACAGCCCGCGAAGCAACAACAGTTCCGCACAAGGACCCGGCCGCCAGGCCAGGGAGAAAAGCGAAATGGCAAGGCAGGACAATTTCGGCCCGAAATTGGGGTGTCTGGGAAGGGGTAATAATTTCCACTGCAGTGTCCGCAAGTTACGGGATTCAGCCCGCCACAATAAGCAACAACTCCACACACTGAGACGCAAAGAAATCGTACTTGTCAATATTGTGCACAACTAGTTTCACTCAGTAGGGCCTCAAGCGAGATCCGATGGGAGTGATCCACAATTTGGAATTGGCAACAAAAAGTCCCTCTGACTATGGCTTTAATCTCAACCTTGCATGCTTTGGTATGTCAAGTGCAAATTGCTGGACTGCGACACCGAATTTCAAAACCACACCATGGGCTGCAAAGATCTGGACATACCCTGAGCAACTTAAGGCTTACACTCAACTCAAACTACTCAGCTTATTTCCAATCCCCGAACCTGTGGCAACTGGCAACCCTTTCAGCACAGAAGTTGCTTTCTCTACCTGGTGGCATGCCCAACTCAAGGTCCGCAGCCACACTGAGCCCGGTCACTAGAATCTGGCCTGGCAAGCTTTGTGGCCTAAAGGCTTATTATTGGGTAGGGGGTTCAGGAGGGAGCAGAAAGTGTAGGCCAGCAGCTTCAGGAGGATTCAGGCAACAGCTCGAGAGCTGAATGTAAAAGTCTTCCAGATCCAGGAACTCCTTAAGCAGCAGCACCACCACTACTACTGTACCAAACGACAAACGACAACAAAGGCGAGGCACCAATCGTCAGAAGGTTGTCACCCGGCTTGAGTAGTAGGCCAACACCCATCGGAGCGCTCTGCGGGAGGGCTGCGAGGGTGGAAGGTTGAGGAGGGAAGCTTAGGAAGGCTTCGGAACCTCCTGACCTGAGGTTCTAAAACCTGGCCCTGAGAAGCTCTGCTCTCTTGAGAAAGTCCTACGGGTTTATCCGGAGTGCCCATTCTGTTGCAGTATAGAAGCATGTTCGGACGCGTGCCTTGAAACCCCTGTCTAGAGTCTACGGATGTCTTGAAGCAGTGCGCCTCGGCGCTTGAGCCCAAGATCTAAATAAGGCTCCGTGATTCAAGCTTCTGGATTCCTCAAGATTTGGCACTTTGCTTCGGCCAGGCGGCCACCACGTCCGGGACGCCCGAGGCCTTGGCCTCCAAACCGGCCTGTGACGAAGTCTCAGGGCCCCAACCTTTTCTTTTTTTCTCCCGAATGCTCTGCGAAGGGTTCTTTGGAAACTAGACGGCGATTATACCGAAAGCAAGCAGAGCAATGTTTGCTTGGCATGTGTATTTGGCAAGTGGAATGTTAGGCGTGTAAGCAAAGCAGTATGCATGTAATAAGCATGTAAGCAAAGCAAAGCATGTAAGCAAAGCAGTATGGAAGCATGTGAGCAAGTGTAAGCAGTAGGAAGTTTTGAAGTGCATGTATGCATGTAAGCAAAGCATGTTAGCAGGCAAGTATTTGTGTCGTGTAAGCAGCCAGCTGTTTTCCAGCAGAACCCTTCGCAGAGCTTTCCGGAAAGAGCAAGCAGAGCAATGCCCGCATGGCATGTGTATTTGGCAGCGTGCGTGTGTGTGTGTGTGAACCCCAAACTACAACGGGCATCGTGTGGCTGTTGAAGAATGTGGCCGAGTGCAGATCCTTGGTTCAGGTTCAGTGTCAGAATGCAGGGGGTGCCAGGGGATTGCAGAAGGCTGGCACCAACGAAGACCTTTCTGCTTTCCTGTGAAATCGACTTGGGACGCCAAGTCGACGTACCTGCCATTCAACTTGTGACACATGATCGTATACGCTGTACATGGTACCATCCTTTGACATCCTTGCTGTGCAATGCTTCCGCTTCATTTGCAGTGACAGACAGCGACATTCCGCTTCGTTTGCAGTGACAGACAGTGACATTCAGGTGAAAGGTAACAGGTGATCCTTGGCTTCTTTTCTGGTAAACCAGCAACAAGGTAATCCGAGCCTATTGACAGACCCCCTTCAAGTTTTTCCGATTTATGAATCTCAGCCAGGCATTGAGCTCATCTGGCTGAGTGGCTATCACTCCTTGAGAACATTTGACCAGGGAAACCTGGGTGTTCGAGTGTGAATGGGCATGGCCTTCCGTCACGGCGCCAGTACCGCTGCTCCCGAGGCAGTATGGTTGAGTTCAGAGCCCTGAGCAGGGACGGAGAATGATTCTTGGCTAGGCTCCTAACAGGCCCAAAAACATAGGGAAAGTCTTTTAAGATGAAGTTTGTATTGAGATTCTTCGTGTTGAGATCTATCACGCTGAGATCAAGCTTGAAATCCACAGTCTTGAAATCCAGCAGTGTTGAGATTAAGCATTGAAGCATGCGGAGACGTCATCACATGTACCTGAGACATCGCTTTGATTCTTCTTTAAGGTTTAGGGGTTCATTCAAAACGCGCTGCAGGCGAACAAAACAGCTACGCTCCTTTTTTTAGCGCGCAGCGGCTGAAAGGCTCTTTGCCCGTTTGGGCTCTGGGGGCGGGTGGGCGGGCCTGCCTACGGCGAACTGTACAAAACTGCCCCCTTGAGCCTACAGCGCAGTCAATCAGAACCCTACGCACGCAAGCTGTACGAACGAGTTCATTCAAAACGCGCTGCAGGCGAACAAAACAGCTACGCTCCCCTTTTTAGCGCGCAGCGGCTGAAAGGCTCTTTGCCCGTTTGGGCTCTCACCCCTCCCAAGACGAGCTGGGCGTGAAACACGCCTCAGCACAAAGCTGGGCGCGCAACGCGGCCTCAGCAGAAGGGGAAGGGACAGGGCAGAGCCAAGGTTCCGGGCGCGAAACGCGCCTCAGAAGAGCCATAGCAAAATGAGTAGGATCATCGGGGGGGCTAAGTTCGTTTCCGCCATTCGCCGCGAAACGTCCCTAGTCTCTTCCCGAGAGTCCCACAGGTAAGTCTGAAAACTCTCCGAAGTCCATCGGCCGTAGCGTTTGACCAGCGAAGAGTTTCCATATGCGGCCCAAAAAGCTGAAGCCCCGCCGAACCTGAGACTGTGCGTTCCCAGGGTTCCCTCGGGTTCTCCAAGTGCTGCCAACGCTGTTTGGAGCAGCAAAGTGATCACCGCTCTGGGCAGCGGAGTGCCTTCCGAATCCCTGAAAAGGCAATCCGAGGCTTCCGGGGCCCCGTGGTAGCGCAAGGGAAAGGCCCGGAATAAGCTGATGGCAGCTTGCACCGGGCAGATGTCCAAGCCGGACCTAAAGTGGTTCCGTACTTCACCGCGGTTGTACACATCCGTCTTGGAACCGCGGATAGTGATGGAAACCTCATCCGCTTGGTCTATCTCTCCGTACTTGCAGGGGACCCCCTTGCGGAAAAGCCTCACGTCTTCCCCTCGCAGGCCTCGTTCGGTAGAGACATACCCCGCATCGAGGTACTCCGAGGCACGCAGGAGGAAAAAGAAGGCGAGGGAGACCGAGGCCCATTGCAGCGATGCCTCCTGATCAGCGAGGGGTCTGTCCCACGATGCGGAGAGTGAACCAAATCAGGGCGCCAAGCAAGCAGGGTCTCCGCTCATGTGGACTGGGCGCGCAACGCGCCACAGCCCAAAGAGCGACGAGGCACACAGTCCCAGCTCCGGCTCACTAGTCTAGGATGCTCTCCTGGATCTCCTCGACCTCGCCGTCGCTCCCCGGCTGCGGGTCCGGAGCTGTGGCAACTATCCTCTCGGCCGCCCAGAGGCGGTGCGCATCTGCGGCCGTAGCCTTGCCAGTCCTGACCAACCAGCTGCCGAGGTCGCCTGCGATCTCTCTCTCGTCGAGCTGCTCCTCCCGATCACTAGCCCAGCCTCCGCGTAGAGGGTCTTCCATCGCATGGGCCGGCTGGTAAACCACAACCCGAGGGAACAGCTTCTCTCCGAGCATCCTTTTGTGTTCCCCCGGGGGGGCCGCTGCCCACCTCGACTTGAAGAACCTTCAAAAAGCGAGTGCAGCATTGGCTACTTCATCTTCTCCCTGGCACACAACTGCGACTCCATCCTTCAAGGCTAGCGCAGAACGATGACGACAAAGCAAAAATCCAGCCTCATAGCAGACAGTTCAGCTTGGTTTCAACCCCTTTGCTTTTCTTTGATTGTGATTGGCGTAGCCCATTTAGCTACTTTAGCATCAAGATAGAACTAGACCAGCCCTCCACATCTCCTCCACATCTCGCCCATCATGATGAGCCGGACGCACAACCATTGGCGACAGGAAGATTGTGGCGGAAATGTAACCAGTGGAAAACTCAACGACATGTGCAACATCGTCAATCAGCTCAGCATCAGTCAGCTGCTTGAACTCGCAGAGTATGTCACCAGACGCCTTAGAGCAGCCACCAGATACATGTTCGGAGGGGTGAAATGCAACTCCAACTGCAGTCGGTGCGAAGAGATGCGGACTTATCAACCTACGCACGCATTGCTGACATGCCAACACGTGTCCTACTCCGAGGAAGATGAGAACTACCATCATTGGCATCAACATCACCTATGCTGGGTCCACGGAGACTGATACGATCAAGAGCGACCACGCCGGAACAAAAAGACCATTAGATGCAGGCAAGTCGTTCAGTCTTTTTGTTTGGTTTGGTGTGCAGTGATTGCCGTAATTCTTCGCATCAAGCTAGAGCCGGACCCGCCCCACACATCTCGCACATATGAGCGGCCGACGACACAGACGCAGCGAGCCCTACGGGATCCGTGGCTACAGCGACGACAGAGAAGCAGGAGAAGCAGGAGTGAAAGTTTAAAACCTTTTACCAACACTTCACTTTAAACCACGGAACGGACGCACTTCACCTTTTCCCGCTACGTCCGCTGTCTTGAGCCTCCGTTTGACCTACGGATGCACAGTGGTG
>BGNK01005386.1:528-14839 GCA_003297005.1 Symbiodinium sp. clade A Y106
ACATTCTGCCGGACAGCCAATGCGGATTCCGTGCGGGCAGAGGCGTAATGGACATGATCTTCACACTAAAAATGGCTATGGAGGTGGCGGCGTATAAATCACACCCTTTTCATGTCCTCCTTCATTGATCTTGTCAAAGCTTACGATTCGGTCTCCCGTGCAGGACTGTGGGCGATCCTTAGAAAGAAAGGTGTTCCTCCCAGGCTCCGGGAGCTTATCAGACAGTTCTATTCTGACANGTGGGCGATCCTTAGAAAGAAAGGTGTTCCTCCCAGGCTCCGGGAGCTTATCAGACAGTTCTATTCTGACAAGAAAGCTCAAGTTTCGGTGGAGGGAGTCTTGTCGTCCATGTTTGATCTGGCTACGGGTCTGGGGCAGGGTTGCTGTCTTGCGCCGTTGTTATTTAACGTTTTCCTGTCGGCGGTAATGGAAGCGTGGCAACGTAAGTCTGGGGGAGGTGTACAATGGCTCACAAAAATTGATGGCATGCTGGGGCATCGGGAAGTCATGGATAAATACTCGTCTTGGACTGAATGTCACTTTGAAGATCTTACGTATGCTGATGACTCTGCTATTATCGTTAACACTCTTCTTGATCTTCGACAGAAGGCGGTCGCCTTTCAAGCGCATTTAGCTTTGTGGGGCCTAACGCTGTCGGTCGACAAAACCAAAGCGCTTACTACGGATCCTGTCAGTCCTGAACCAGTGGTTGTCGCGGAACATGAGGGGCTTNACCAAAGCGCTTACTACGGATCCTGTCAGTCCTGAACCAGTGGTTGTCGCGGAACATGAGGGGCTTACTAAAATCAAGTTTGTTGACGTTTTCGAGTATTTGGGCGTGCTTATTACCGCAAAAGGTACCTCGGATCAGGCGGTACGACAACGTATTGAGAAGGCCCGTAAGGCGTTTTGGGCATTGGATTCATCTGTTTGGCGGGTAGCGCAACTCTCACTGGCAACTAAAATGAGAGTNAAGATTCCATATGATCTGTCTGCGGAAAATATCAGGTCGAGGCCTGCGCTTCCAACGAGAACACTTCGTCTCTAACGAAAACCTTCGGGCTTGGCTACAAGTACCAACGATTAAAGACTAGACACGACAGGCGCGTGTTAGGTGGTTAGGACATGTAGGGCGAATGAACGATGAAAGGCTTCCCAAGAAAATGCTGCACGGCTGGCTTCCGCAAGCGTTAGGCACTCCGCGACTTCCTGNGTAAGTTTTTTCGCGAAACTGTGGCTGCTGACTTGGGCTTGGTGGGGTTGCCTAAAACAGGCTGGCTTCAACTGTGCCAGTCGGAGGAGGGCAAAAGGCAGTGGAGGTTGGCTGTTCAATATGCGGCAGTATGGGGCAAACCACAGGTACCACAGCCAGGCAAGCCGCCGGCGCGGCGTGTTCTGGACATGGTGATAGAATTCAACTTGCTGAAAAGCGTATTAAGGAGGATTTGGAACCGGCTTCAAAATTTTTGCGGTGGGAGTCACGTCACGGGGGAAGAGAGACCTGTCAGGAGAGCTTGCGACCNACTTGCTGAAAAGCGTATTAAGGAGGATTTGGAACCGGCTTCAAAATTTTTGCGGTGGGAGTCACGTCACGGGGGAAGAGAGACCTGTCAGGAGAGCTTGCGACCGCTGGTGCAGACGGTTCTCGATGAGTCTCCAGCTATTGAACTCGAAGAGGTGGTTCACAACTTGTTTGAGGGGGCGCTCGGCGATGCGGTGGATGAGTGGGATACAGAGGCTGATTATGCTCTCGGCCGGATGTGTGTAGCTACTGCTTATTACGCTGTGGTCAGGGGCGTCGATTTTTCTGGTGGGACTCAGTCGAGGGGAGTCACTCCACGGCGTGTAAGGCGGAAACAAGCTAAGCCAGCTTGGCACCTCAAACAGGAGCGGGAACAGGCTGCTCTACCACTGGAGCAACCAAGGGTGCGGTCCAAGTATTGGGGTAAAAGCAGTTTCATCCAGAAGCAGGGTGGCCAATTTGTGTGTCCCATTCCAGGCTGCGGCAAGGCGTACACCACTAAATTTGGGTTGGCGCACCATCAGATCCTCCAGCACAGGGAAGGTACTTTCCGCGAGAAGGGTTTTGATTGTCCCCATTGCCCAAGGAACTTCGACAGGGAGTCTGCGCTCACCACCCATTTAAGCAAGGTGCACACCATGGCTCATCCGTATAACTGCCCGTTCTGCAAAGGCCTTTGGCCCGGACCTGCTAGTCTAAGGCTACACATTGCTTCGGATCACAAGTTCTTCGATCACCAATTCCCGGGGGAGTGCCCGCTGTGCGTAGAGGAAAAAGGCAACAGTGAGACGTTTAAATCGGTACATCAATTCAAGTACCATCTCAAGCGCAGTCATCTGGTGTAGCTGCCACTGCTCTCTATCCGAAGCAAATTTGGCTGGAACCTGTTGCGCCTGAGTAGTCTTACCCATGGATGAAAGGCTTGACACTGTGGAACGAGGACTCGAGGCAGTGGCCAGACTTACGGCGGCCACTGCCAAAGGGCAGGGCAAGGAGCGGACTCAAAGGTTGGTTGTTGTGCTTGCTACTGGCGTGTTTAGGGACCGAGTCACTGCTTTGGTGGACGAGTGGAACAAAGGTGCAGAGGCTGCCAGGGCGGGTGCTGGGGCGAGTGCTGGGGCAGGTTCAAGCGGGGGTGGTGACGGCAGGCCCCCACCCCTTAAGTTTCAGCTGTGGACAGCAGTTGCTAGCCAACTGGCAGCCCAGGGACTGGAGGACCCGGTGCGCACCACTCTCGATGCAACGCCGCCGAGTGCCATCGAGGCCACGTACATCAAGCCGGCCCAGGACAGCGATCGCCCTCTGGTTTTTACTGTGTTGTTCCGGAACAACCTCGAGGGGCTCAACGCTCGGGCTGCTCTTGCGTCTAACGCGGTGGGGAAAGTGGTNTACATCAAGCCGGCCCAGGACAGCGATCGCCCTCTGGTTTTTACTGTGTTGTTCCGGAACAACCTCGAGGGGCTCAACGCTCGGGCTGCTCTTGCGTCTAACGCGGTGGGGAAAGTGGTGGGGAAAAGCCAGGACGGCACGTGGCCGCCGTGTGGGCTTAAGGCTGGTCGGTTTACCCCGGGAAGTTTGCACCGCGCAGTTTTGGAAGACTGCCTCGGTCACAGTCCCGAAGAAGTCAACGCGTACTTTAAGGGGAAGGGTGGCAAGGGTGGCAAGGGGACGCCTCCGGGGTTGGGTCCTTTGGGTGGGTCGAAGCGCGGCGCCGCTCAACGCCTCTCCGTCGCAGCGCCGCGTGAAGCGCAAAGGGCCAAACGATGAGCAGCTGCTTGTTCGCAAGTTCTGATGCTTTTGATGGGTCTGTTTGTTTGGACTTTTCTCCGTATCTGGAGTTTGCATTACAAAGTCGGTACCGCCCGGCTTTGGGTNGCCAAACGATGAGCAGCTGCTTGTTCGCAAGTTCTGATGCTTTTGATGGGTCTGTTTGTTTGGACTTTTCTCCGTATCTGGAGTTTGCATTACAAAGTCGGTACCGCCCGGCTTTGGGTTCCAGTCGGTACCGTCCGGCTGCAGATATACAGTCGGTACCGCCCGACTGATGTCTTGTCTGGTCTTGTCTGAGTCTCGCTTGTGGGGAGTGGTCTGGCGTCGTCCTGCATGTCCTTGCAGTTGACCTGAGTCCCGTGGTCGCGTGTGCTCCTCTGTCGTCCGATTGAGTATTTTACTGTTTTTCAGACGGTGTTGTCCTAAGCTTTGTTTTGCGTCGATTGTCTGGTTTGTGATGGGGTGGTCGCTGTGTTAGCTTCCTCACGTTGAGGATCCTTTTGTCCAGGGGTTTGTTCCGGCTGTGTGGGGTTTGTTTCTTCGTATCGGCCCTTTATCAACGTGTTAGGTTACTGATGCTCATGATCCCTGCGAGTTNGTAGTGCGGTCTCTGTACGCTTGGTCGGGTACAGAGCTTGCTATTAAGTTTCTTTGGATTGGCGTCCAGGTTCTGGGACGATGCCCCTCATGGGGCGGAGAAGTCCTTTTCCAGGCTTGCGATGATGGCCATCATCGGCATGTTCTTCCGGCGGGATATCAACATCTAAATCATCGATATATCAGCCTGTGCTAGTGTCATCGTGTATGCCAGCGTCTTAGTGCGTTTGTGTGGGCGGTCAACACATGCATCCGTGGATATCTCGACTACTTCGTAATGGAGCTAGTTTGTTTAGTATGTTGTGTTCTTGTTTTCGCATAGCAGGATGGTCTGACCGGAAGCGCCTGGGGTGACTNTTGGGAGTGTACGCATTGGTGGTCGATACGGCTCTCGTTTCTCACTTGTCAGCAGCTCGACCTTTGCAAGAACTTGCCTCCCTGCACTTTGCGCACCGGCATCTTCCCGTTGACGATTGAACAGGCTGATGCCATGGTTCATCTTCATTCCTGCCCTAATCTACATGCCAGGCCTTCTGATTTGCCACCTTCACCGTGTCCTTTTGCAGCGAACATCCATTGCATGATGGTTGCCATTGTCAAGGCACGCAATGCCGCTGAGGTACAGCCTGCTCCAGACAATTTTGACCCTAAGCCGTTTACCCCAACCCCGAAAAAGAAAAAGTTTAAAGGTCAAAAAGGAACAACTTGCAGTTGATGCAAATAATCCTGCAGATGATGATGGTGCCAAGTCCTCTCCACAACTTGCTCCCGGGCAAGAACAGGTGGCCCCACGTGCCACTCATGATGATGAAGGCTTGCTCCTCAGCACCTCCTTGAGACCTGGTGGATCTAAATATCAATATGTGCAATTCCAAGAGAAAGCTTNTCCCGGGCAAGAACAGGTGGCCCCACGTGCCACTCATGATGATGAAGGCTTGCTCCTCAGCACCTCCTTGAGACCTGGTGGATCTAAATATCAATATGTGCAATTCCAAGAGAAAGCTTCGAGATATAAAGCCATCGTCCCTCATAACGGCAAGAGACATAGCCTTGGCCTCTTTGGCTCTGATCTTGAGGCTGCCCGTGCAGTGAAACTTTTTCTTGAGTCACTTGAGAGCGGCGACGCTCCCCTGAGCAGAGGTCAGAAGCGCACGCATCGGTTTAATACTGATTTGGATGCCAAGCTTTTAGCCCTGAACAAGACTTCTCAGAAGGAGGCTCGCCATCATGTGGCTTCCGCCGAGGATCCTACTTGCAAATGGTGTGGCAAGTCTGTGCATCGCTTTTATGCACTCAAATTTGCCGAGTCTTTGTGCCCAGAGCTCTCTTCTAAAGTCGACAAAAGGNATGTGGCTTCCGCCGAGGATCCTACTTGCAAATGGTGTGGCAAGTCTGTGCATCGCTTTTATGCACTCAAATTTGCCGAGTCTTTGTGCCCAGAGCTCTCTTCTAAAGTCGACAAAAGGGGTTCCCTCACCCGTGCTAACAACCTCTCTAAGACTAGGTCCCTAACCCTGCAGCACGATGTTGACTTGCACAATAAGCAAGCGGTTGCTAATGAGATGCATGTCATCACCAACATCGACAATCCGTCTTGCAGAAGATGTAAAGCCTCTACAACCAAGAAAAACTTGCGTCGTTGGATGATCCAACACTGCCCTGCTTCAAAGCCCTCGCGCGGCAAATCTCGCTCTGGTCAATAGGTGGTTTTTGGTATTAGGCTGACGGTCCAACCCTTTGTTAGGTTACGGCAGCAACGAAAGCAACTACTACACCGCATCGCCTTTGCGTGCGTTCGGGAACGAGCTCGGGGGCGGGCCATCTTCTTCTGGTGGTGAGCTCCTACGGCCGTGTGGGGCCCGCGGGCTGAGCGTATTCACTTCTGATGTGTTACCTCAGTCGTCTACAGAGGTGCTTGAGATTAGCCAATGCATCGCCACACTAAGGTTTCTCTTAACCATCTACCTACTCAGGTGCGCTAATCAGCTTGCTTGGACGATCGAACTCTGCAGTGACTTGTTCACCTTGCTGCTTTCGTGCTTGCTTGGCCTCTCTTGGGCTTTGCACTCCTGCTTTGGCCACTGCTTGGCGCTACCCTTTTTTCGCCTCTGTGCTTCAAGGCGCCCACGCGCCCGCCTCTGCCGCTTCGTCGGTGGCCGACGCTATCGCGCTCTTCGCCGGAGATCCGCCTCTCGTCGGACACGCCCCTGTGGTTTTCTTCGGTGGACAACTGTTCTACTCGCCTACTCTTGGGCTTTCTGGCCTTGCGTCATTTCGGTGGGCTGGGCTTGCCTGCATCCTTGCCCCGTGCATTCATTGATTTCCACCTGCATCTTTGCGGCACGCAGTCCTGCCTGTATTCCATTCGCCTCTGCTCTTCTCCTTCGCTGTTCCCTGGACTTGCTACGCCTTTTGCGTTTCATCCTTTCGGTTGTGCGTACCATTTCGCATCGCCTTGGATTGCTTGCCTGCAGGGTGGGAGAGGCCTCGCACCCCGGTCCTTCCAGTGACTCTATGCGCAAGGACCCCTGGGCGGATTTTCTTGCCCGCAAGCACAAACAGGCAACACCTGTTGATTCCAACGCTGCTTTCAAGCCTCAGCGCACTCCTTGGACTCAGTGCACTCTTGATCTTTCTCAACTTCAGAAAGCGGATGATTTGCAACATCTTTCCTTGGATTCTTTTGCTGAGAATGCTGAGGGGATTGCGCTTTTGCCACGCCAGCTGTTTGCTCAAGTTGCCAAGGTACGCAGTACCAAACGTCTTCTTGTTGTCCTTCCTGGCGGGTCCAATGAGGAACTCACTCAACTTGGATTGACCGATTCCTCGTTTCTAGCCTGTCAGATGTTCATTCATGACCCTGCCCTTGGTCGTTCCCACCGCAAGCTTGTGACTTTGGTCCAATTGGGATGTGTGGCTGTTCTCCCATCGGCCTTGGAGGACGCTCCCGTTTGGGAAGTTCCTCAAACTGTTGAGCTGTGCGCGCTCCTTTCGCAACGGTTGTTCAATGATGCTCCTGCTTGGAGCGCCTTCGTCGCTGACTCGCGCAAGGCTGTGCCCGATATGATTGGGAAGCTCCGTCCCGATCTTCTTCCCAGTTGTGTTGAATTTTACGGCTGGCGGAAAATTGATTCTGCCACTCACCGTGTTGCCTTCCGCGTTCCTGTTGCACAGCTGGACTTGCTGTTGCAATCCTCTGGTACTCAACTGCCCTTCATTGTGTACCAGATGATTCGCACTCCCGAAGACGCCAAGGCGCGTGATTCTCACAGTGCGGTCATATGGCTTGGACGTCGCTCTTACACTGACTCCATGCTTCTAATCAAGCAATTCCCTACGCACTTTGGTCTGGCATTGAATGCACAGAGTTTTGGGCTTCGCGTGCCGCCTTCCGAACTTGCTAAGGCGCGCTCCATGGTTACGCCAGGTAAATTTTCGACTCCAAACGAGAAAGTCCGAGGCTCCATGAAATATGAAGTCGTCGGCTTGCCCATTGGTTGCAAGCGCTCCGAAATTGTCAAGCAGTTTGCGGATTGGGGCTGGGCTGTTATCCCCATAGCATTCCATGTCTGCATCCCAGTCTGTTTGGATTGTGTCATGCGACGATAAACCGCCCGCTCATTTCTACCACCTTCGGGGTCATCGTGTGCTGCTTCAGCCCTTCCAACCTCCCGCGCGTGTCAAGGCTCCCAGGCCTCGGCAGTCCTCTGCCCCTCCGAAAGTTCGCAACAACTCCGTTGCAGTTAAACCCTCTGCGCAGGCGCCGGCTGCCACTAGCCCTCTCCCTGCTGGTCCGAGCAATAGCGAACTTCTCACCAGGATTGTGGCCTTGGAAGCTCACGCCACGCAGGCTGATGAGCGTCACAAAACTCTTGAGCAGCAGCTTGATGGAAATTTCGCTGCCATCATTGCTAAGCTTGATTCTTTACGCACCTCTTCTCCCACTTCAGCCCGCCGTGCTGCCAAAGACCACACAGGGGAAACTCCTGATGCTAAAGCCCTCCGCACTGGCGATTAGCACCCTTTTCTTTCCAGCCTGCTTTTGCCTTTCACCTTGCGTGGTCTTCCTCGTTTTCCGCTGCTGCTCCATACTTTGGTATGTTGAGCGCTCTTTTACTTTGCGCATGTTTTCTTACTTGCCCAGTCGCAGCTCCATACACCGGTATGTTAAGCCTTGTCCTCTCGTCCTTGCTCTTCGCTGGCTGCTCCGCATCTTGTTGCGTTGAGCGCTGTTCCTCTTTGCTTTCAACCTCTCTTCTTTGTCGCAGCTCCACACACTGGTGTGTTGAGCATTGTCCTTTGTTGCAAGCTTCTTGCGATTCCCATCTCGCTGGCTGCTCCGCATCTTGTTGCGTTGAGCGCAGTTCCTCTTTGCTTTCAGCCTCTCTTCTCTGTCGCAGCTCCACACACTGGTGTGTTGAGCACTGTCCCTTGTTGCAAGCTTCTTGCGATTCCCATCACTGCCCATATCTCCGTGGCGGGGGTCCTTCCCGACACCGCCTTCGTGGTAAAGTCCGTCCTGCAGACCCCATGTTTGCAGTGGATTCGCAACTACCAGCACTTGGACTTCAACGTTGTCGTGTTGCAGAGGACGGCAACTGCCAGTTCCACTCGGTTGCTCTTCAATGCGACTTCCACCACACTGAGCTTCGTTCCCTCGCTTTGGCCGTTCTCAGGGAATCTCCTGCTGACTTCATCGGCTTCGTTGACGGCTCTTGGTCTTCTTACCTTGAGCAAATGGAATTCTTGGGCTCTTGGGGTGACCATGTCACTTTGTGCGCCCTCTCCCGCGCTCTTTCTCGGGAAATTCGTGTTGTGAAGGCGGATGGTGTTGAGGTCATCTCTCCTCCGCTTCGTGCAGTTGGGCCCGTCATTTGGCTTGCCTACTCTGGCGTCCATTATGACGCTTGCTTGGCTTTGTCACAAGCTGTGGCGCCTGAGCCTCCTCCTGCTCCACTTTCTCACAATGCTTGTGACGGCGCTCCCGGTCTCTCCTTTCCGAGTTGTAATGTCACCAGCCTTAAAAAGAATTACACTCTGGTTTCTGGTCTTGCTGACTGCATTGGACTTCAGGAGACTCGTCACACTTCGTTGAGCACTTCCACACTCTCAGCTCGACTCTCCACGGCTGGTTACACTCTTTTGTTTGGTAAGTGCATGCCGCATCGTGCCAGGGTTCATTCTCACGAGGCCAGAACTATGTGGAACGGCAAACCCGGTGGTGTTGCTTTGGCAGTTCGTGATCACATGCCTTGCCAGGTCGTTCCTGTTGGGGACTGCCCTGTCCGTAAACAATTGTGGAATTCTTGCCGATGGCTACATGCTGTCGTTGCTTATGGATCTGGTAAACATGCCTTTCACGTCTTTGTCTTTTACGGCTTCTCGGGAGCTTACAGCAATCCTGCCTTGCGTGACTCGACTGAAGAGCTTTTGCGCTCTGCGTTTGAAGTTGCGCATCAGTATCGCAACTTGCCAGTTGTCTTTCTCTCCGATCTTAATATGGTTCCCTCCGACTCTGACTCTTGCAGACATGCCTGTCTCAAGGGCGGATGGGTTGATGCCGCTGCAGCGCTGGACCATCTTGCCCCTACACATTTTCCCTCAAAAGGCACTGCTCGTCGTTTGGACGTTGTCTTGCTTAACAGCACCGCTGCTGTTTCGCTTCAGAAGTACTCCGTTCTTGAGGACAGCGGTTTGCCTTCTCACCGTCCTGTGCGGGTCAGTTTGAACCTCAAAGCCTTTCAGGCTTTGTTTTCTCAACTTGTCAGACCTCTGTCCTTTCGGGATCTGCCTTCTTGCAAAAATGACGTGACTGCTGAGCCTCTTGCTCGCTCTTGCTTTCAAGAGGTCGCTTCCGAGTGGGCTTCAGCTTTTGCAGCTGCTGACACTGAGAAGTTGTTTCGTCTGTTCTCGCTTTTCTCCGAGAAGTTTCTGTGTTTGCGCGCTTCTGTGTCCTGCGCCAAGCACTGTGGGCGCGGACATGTTCCTAAGTTCTCGAAGCAGCCTGCTCGAGCTCCTTCTCGGCCAATTTCGTGTGATGGACAACAGGCATCCTTTGCTGAACGTCGCTTGCGTAAGCTCGCCCGCCAATGCGAAGAGCTCCTTCGGCAGGCCCCAAGCTCCGGCGCTTGGCCACATCATTTACAATCGTTGTGGTTTTCAGCTCATTCCCGGGCTGTTGCTTGCGGCATTCAGTTTTCTGTTAAATTGTTGTCCCAAGCTCGAGATGAGGCAATCAAACTGGCTGATGCGCTGCACAATACAGCTGAGTACGACGCTATCGCTCGATGGCGTAATAAGATTCAAAAGGACTTTCAGGGTTCTAAAAGGGCCACCTTCCGTTGGTTTTCCCGTAAGTTTAAGTCTTCTCAGCCTTTTGTGCAACACGAAGGGGCTTACACTGCCTGCCCTGTGCTCACGGACACTTTGATACGGGCTGTTTGGGAGCCTGTTTTCAACCGCAAGGTTTCTGATCAGATCCCCTCATGGGAGGAGTTCCTCTCTCACTTCGAGAGGTTCTTTCCCGATGCTTCTCCGCTAACGTTTGAACCGCTCACCGCGGAACGCCTCCGTTCCACTTTGTCTCGTATGAGCCCGTTCGCCGCCTCAGGTCTCGATTGTTGGGAGGTTGCTTCACTTAAGGCTCTTCCCGACTTTTGCCTTGAGAAGTTGTGCACAATTCTGTCATTGGTTGAAGACACAGGCCGCTGGCCTTCTGCACTCACTTTCGGTTATTTTAGCCTCATTCCTAAACCTGACTCTGATGATTCCCCTGCCTCACTTAGGCCCCTTAGTATACTCTCAGTAGTTTACAGGACTTGGGCTTCCTGCCGGCTAAGCGAGCTGATGCGTTGGCAATCGACTTGGGTATACGACAAGCAGTTTGGTTTCTGCTCCAATCGTTCGGCTACTGAAGCGTGGTACGAATTGGCACTGAACATAGAAGCTTCGCTTCTGCAAGACTTGCCGCTTACTGGCTGCTTTCTTGACTTCGAAAAGGCTTTTGACCTAGTGCCGCTTCACGAGGTTGTCCTGCCTTTGGCCCAACGCCTCGGGTTACCTTCAGGCTTTTGTTTGTGTTTAAAAAATTTCTACGGTGGCCTGGTCAGGTTCTTTAAGTTTGGCAAAGGGTTTGGTTCTGCCCTTCAAGCCGACAGAGGGGTGGTCCAAGGATGCCCCCTGTCTGTGGTGCTTCTCAACTTGCTGGTCATGGTTCTTTTTAGGGCCGTCGATGCTACATGTCCCTCGGTCACCCCACGTGGCTATGCAGATGATATAAGTGCATCTTCCATGACGGTTGACGGGCTTAGCTCTTTTCTTCAGCTCGCTGGCAAGTTTGCGTCTGTCACCATGCAAAGGCTTAAGCCCAAGAAGTGTAAGCTTTGGTCTCTTCGTGAGGATGTTGTTGCTGACCTTCAGGCTCTGCGTGTGGCCCAGTCTTCACTTGAAGTCATCCAGGATTTCTCGTATCTTGGGGCCTCCTTTGGCTTTCACCGGGGTGTTCCTCACAACTTTCGCCTTTCCTTGTTTGATGGCATCAAGGATGAGGTCGGACGTGTCGCCTGTCTTCCTTTGCCTGCTGAACAACGGGTCTCTGTCGTTGCCGTGGCTTCGATCCCAAAGGCCCTTCATGCTTGTGAATTGTCACCACCTCCGTTGTCTGAGCTTCAGAAGCTCCGCACGGCTTGTCTCAAGGCGGTCTGGCGCGGCCGTAAGCAAAGGGCTCCCGAAGCTCTTACCTGCTTGTTTTACCCCGGGCATCGTTTTGACCCGGTGCAAGCCACGCCTTATCGCACTCTGCTTACGCTGCGTCGCATGTGCAAATGCCACCCTGAGATCCTTACTCAGGTCCAGGAGGTTTGGTCCCGTCAGCACTCTGGCTCCGGTGTCTCTGGGCCGGTGTCTTCGGCTCTTAAAGCCACTTCAGCTCTGAACTGGGGCTGGGGGAGCTTTGAGGTTTTCCAGCCCGACCACTACCCGGCTTTCAACTGGCTCTCCTGCAGCCGCGGCTTCTTTATGCACCGTCTGCGTGAGTCTTTGCGACAGGTGCAGTTTGGACTCGCCGTTGTCCGATGTGAGCACTACTCCGGTTTAGGGGTTTTAGATAGGGACTCCTCTGTGTGGTTTCTTCGAAAGCTGCTGAGAACGAAGCAGCACTATGCTGCAGGCACGCTCAAGGCGGTTCTCTCAAATGCCGTGACTACAGCTGTTGGCTTTCACCGAGCTAAAACCTGCGATTCCCCCATCTGCCCTTTCTGCGAGCAGGGGGTTGAAGAAAACCTCCTGCACATCTTCGACGAGTGTCCTGCTTGGGAGTCCTTGCGCACTCGCTTTAAGGCCCATGAGCATGCTGCGCTGCCTGTTTTCACTCGTTTGACCGGTGTCGTTGAAATGCAACAGCCCTCTCTGGATGCGCTCCACTCTTTGGCGGCGCCTGACACTCTTTGCGATGCCTCTCGCTCGCCTTGTCCCTCCGATGCCCTTCTTGAAACTTGGGAAAATGGTTTTCTCGTTGTTTACACCGACGGGGCGTGTTTCAATCAGGATTCGTCTTTCTGGCGACGGGCAGGTTATGGAGTTGTGTATGACTCGTCCAGACAACACTCCATGACAGTTTCATGTCCTCTTTTGGGTCTTGAACAAACGGCACAGCGAGCCGAGTTGAGGGCATTTCTGCATGTGTTGGCACAGGACAGCCGTCCTCTGCTGATACACACTGACAGCGCTTACGTGGTTCAACTTTTCAACTCTTTTGTCAACCGCACTCCTTTGCCTCTTGATGGAGACAATCTTGACATCTCCAGGAAGGTTCTTGCCGTTCTTGCTGTTAGGACCTCTGAGGTTCGGGTTGTTAAGGTTAAGGGGCACTCTTCCAACCCGCTTAATGATGCGGCAGACTGCGCTGCCAAATCTGGGGCCTCTGTGCACCATACTGACTCCTTCCTTTCTGCCAGGAGAGCCTATTGGAATCTGCGCAAGCTTGCCGTCTCTCGGCAGCGTCTTCTTGTGTCCATACTTGTGGAACGGTGTAGGATAGCCAAGTCCAAGCACTTGCTGTCCTTCTCGAAATCTTCTCGCGTGCAGAGCTCTTCACCTGTCACTCGCACGGTCGGTGATGAGTACCTTTACCATAGTGCCAACTTCGATGGTGTGTGCTTGCAGCTTTCTCCGCTCAGGCCTTTCTCGCGCAGTCTCAGATACTGCTTTGGCCAGCTTTGTTATGACGCTGTCTCTTGGTATGTGAGCCAGCTTCGGTTCCCGGATGTGCCTCTCGACAGCACTAGAGGCATCACGTGGCTTGAGCTCGTCCTCGACTTTGAGCTCGCTACCGCTGTGCGCCTCCCTGGTGCTGAGAAAAATCGTGTTGCTCAGGACGGTTCACGTTGGCGCCGTGGCGCAGCCGATGGTGCTGTGCACATGCTTGCTGCCGCGCCCCCTCCTGAGGTGCAACATGATATCATGCGCATTCCGGGTGCAAAGAGGCCTCGCTATCGCTGCAAACTTTGCTTGCGGGAGGGTGCTTGGGACACTCGATCCCAGTTCCTTCGGTTCACTTGCGCCGGCAAACCGGAGACTCGCGCGGAAGCTGTGCGACGGCATCGTCTTAATGCTGAAAGAGCACGCTTGCAGCATAGCACTGTTGCGAAAGATTCCGTTGCTTCTCTTGGTGAAAGAAGTCAGTCTTTTGCGAATGCTTTTCGCACTGCAGTCAGTAAAAACAGTGCTGACCCTAATAATCTCCTTAAGCCCGCCCTTCTTGCCTGTAGGTCCCTAGCACCTTTCTCCTTGCCTCTCTCTGCCGGGCTTGCGAGACGCCCAATTCTGCTTCAACAGTCTTTGGTCACAGCTGAACTTCGGATTGCTTCGGAGCTTTTCAATCAGGGGACCATGCCTTCTTCGGATGCATGGCATAGCTTTTGGTTTCCTTCTTACGACAAGGAGTTTACTTCTGCTCCGCTCTGGCGGCCTCGTGAGCCCGACTAGGCTCTTGCACTGCGCTTCCTGCGCCGCAGCTCTGCTGCTTGTTGGTACGCCCACCGTACCCGCAGTTTTTCTGCTACTTGTTGTGCGTTCCCTGCACTCCTCCTCCTTGTCTGAAGAGGCAGTAGGGAGTCTCCGGACCAGCCCGCTGTTCCTCACCAAAGCTACCTGGTTCGAGAACGAGCTTGGAGTGCAGGCCCCCGTGGGATTCTGGGATCCAGCAGGAAACCTGATTTGTTTGACCGGCTTGCTCGTTTGCTGCAAGTTGGCGAAGCTCAAGGCGTATGGCCCGAAGCTTTAATCCATGGGTCTGTTTGATTTGTTCCTAAAGACCTTGAGGATGCCATCCCCACTGCCATGCAACACCGTCCAATCACGGTGTTGTCTACCATTTATAGGCTCTGGTCCTCGGTACGACACGATCAGTTAGCGAAATTATGG
>BGNK01005386.1:17157-39249 GCA_003297005.1 Symbiodinium sp. clade A Y106
CGAGGACATGTTTTACGGCCCACCCCTACTGGGGGCGTCTTCTGCTGCAAATGCGGCCGGCAAACGCAGTATGTTAAGCACGTTAGGCTTAAGATCACTAAGACTGCCTGCCCTAATGCCTCTCTTCCCCCTGATAGGTGGTTGAGTAAGCCTGGTCGTATGGCCGCAATTTCCCGCTTGGACGACCTGTTTAGGCACACCCAGGTGACCCTGAACCGCGATATACACTCTCTCGTGTGGAATCGCAAGTCCAGAAAGGACCAAGCTGATGAAGCCACGATTGGGCTCCTTTACTGTCAACGTTGTGGCCGCAATTGGCCTTGGATGCGCCGTCATCAAGCCTTTAAAAAACGCCGTCTGTCAACCGCCCCCTCAACTTTCGCCTCCACCTTCTTGGGTTTCTAGCATGCAGCGCACGCAGCACCACGATCCGCCAGCTCCCAGCAGCGCAGCTGACGACATTCAAGCACAGTCCTCCCAAAGGGATGTCCTCGCTGTCAGTGCTCGGCGTCGCCTCCGACGCAAGTCATCGCATCACAGTTTTCCTCGCCGCGCCGATGCTCATGATGAGGAGGTTTCACCCGTTAATGTTCGCCGTCGCATGCGGCACAAGTCTNAGTCTTCGCACCGCAATTCCCAGCAGCATGACGATGTTCATGATGATGCAGTGCCATCTCAGCATGTTGGGCAGCACAGAGAGCTGCCGTCAGGTTCCAATGATGTGCCACGTATGGGGGTCGGATGATGTGATCCCCCGCCGCTGCTCAGGCAAGCCCCGACTACTTCTGGGACCCGGCAGGCTCTCCGGCGCCAAGATCACTCCACCGTGCGTGCATACCGGAGGTGAGTAGTGGAGTGATGGCGAGACAGTGCACGACATGTCTGAATGACACAACACAGGATGACCTTTTCACAATGTGGATGCTTGTTCGCACAATTTTCTGCAACGTTTGGGCGACACTTCGCAAGTTGCGTAATCAGATTGCTCATGCATTCAATGGAAATGGGAAAGGTGGAGTCAAAGGTGCGAAGGGCGCTAAGGGCGCCAAAGGCAAGTCGAAGCCCACCAGCTACAGCCAGTCTTCCGATGCGCAGTTCGTCACTCCTTTCATTCCGCAAACTGATGTGCCTAGCCTTGTGGACGATGGCGGTGACGCTGTATTGGTACAGGCCATCCGCGACGCAATGCCCATGGAGGCTCACTTGCGAGGGCTGCCCACTTTGCTTTCAGCGGAATGGGATGCCCCTGTGCTCTCATATCCGCAGTTGTCAGCCCAGGGCGGCATCTCCTTGGTGCCAAAGGCAGCGATTCCCAGCGTCATTAGGACTGTTGGCTTCACTGCTCAACCCACGGCGATTCTCATCACTCAGTCGCCGGGGTCTTTGGGACTTGGCTCTTATCCACATGCGCAAATTGAGTGCACCATGTTGCTTCATGAAAGGTGCTGACAAAAGGGAGATTAGAGTCTCTCGCTGGTGCGTTCAGTTCGGCTTTGCTGCTCCTGTCAAAAGGGTTGCGCAGGGCCCCAAGGTCACCATTGCCCAGACGATGCTACGCATGGTTTGTAAGCAACCGGAGGAGTTTGGATGGCCATCGCAGGCCAAGGCATCGCATGCCACCAGCGTTTTGGAGATGCAGCAGATCCCATTGCTTTCCATTAGTGAAGTGCAGATTCGTGCTGATATCTCTTCTACTTTCCTCGCACATGAACATTTTGGTCAGCAGATACTCCGGGCCAGCGGGGCGCACGGCACTTTCTTCAAGGTGCACGCCAGTCAGGCTGACTTCAGTTTGCAGGAGCCTGTGCTTGTCTGGTTGCCAGAGTCCACTTCACTTGAGAGAGCTCGGTCAATGTTGGATGGAATGGAGAACCTGGGCATCGTTTGCAAGCGCCGCAGGCCTCCTCACAGATTTGCGGCTCGTTTTGCCACCGCAGAGCACTTGCAGACCTTTTGCAAAAAGCATGCTTTGGAAGACATTTCCGGTCTCGGTCGCTGGAAAGTTTACGGTGTGCCCATTACGGCGGGCATGCCGGGGGCATATCAGTTCCTTGTGGACCAGAAATGGCAGGTTCATGCCATCGAGCACTTTGATCAGAAGAGCCTCAGCTTCCTCTGCAACAACTGTGGCAATGATGCCCCTGCGCAGCTTTCGGTGGGCACTCGACATGCCTCTCAGATCATCTTCAAGGCAGTCAATGCTGTTGCCAAAAAGCTCGCGGCAAGCAAGCAGGCTTCTGGCAGTGCATCTATGCAGACTGATGCTTCCACCTTGTCGGTTGTTACGGTGCTCGGCAAGCAGCAGCAGGACTTTCTCAAGCTGGTGGCCACTCCGCGCGACAAGCGCCCACCGCAGCACTCGGGCGAGACGCCTGAGCCGCAGAGACAGCGCAGCTCTTGATTGTGCTGCAATTGTTAATGATTTTTGCCCTGCTCTCGTCAAGCGATGTTGGGAGGAAGTTCTTCGTACACGGCGTTCTCACGCACTTCGGGCTCTGCATGGCAATACGCCTGGAGCTACTTCTTCCTCTACGTGTTGGTTGGCTTCATTCAATTCGGATGGCCTTACAGCGGCCGGCCGTTGGGACACTCTTTTGAGCTACAACTACGACATTCTTTGTCTTCAAGAGACTCATCTGTCAGTGGCCAAACAGCAATTTTTCACCAGTTCTACTTCTTTGCACTGCTTGTGGGGCTCACCGGTTGCTGGGAGTTCAAGATGTGGTGTTGGCATGGTGGTCAAGGCGGCCAAGTTTGCCAAAGTTTCTTCAATCTATTGGCCTTCGGATCATCCTTGCCATTCGTTTTGGGCCACAGGTCGTCTACAGGCAGCCTTATTTTATCTTTATGACAACAGTGCCTTTGTGCTGTACAACATGTATGGTCCTGCAGGCGCTCGGGAATCTTCGTCGCCTAAGCGGACTTTGAGGCAAGTGCTTCAGCGAATTTCAGAAGATGCTGTTTCACGAGCTTTACCGGCCATTTTGGTTGGAGATTTCAATGCGGAAAGTGAGTCAAACACCTATATGCAGTCCTTGCTGGCTACCACTTGGCACGACGTTGCCGATCTGAGCAGTGGTCACAAACTTCACACCTGCCACAAGGGCTCGGGATCACGTATTGACCACATTTGGTGTTCAAACAGTGCGAGGTCTCTCTGCAGCAGCTTTTCACCCTTTTACAGACAAAGAGCACAGCTTTTTGGAAGCGCTACGCAAACTTCGTCGCGCTTCACTCCCAGGAAGGCCTGCTCTTTTGGACACTTGGTTGCTCCTGCGGAGCCTTTTACCTGCACAATGCCCGTGGAGTTTCACTTGGCCCTTCGCAGCAAAGATGTTGACACTGCGGCCTCTATTTGGTCTCGTGTTGCAGAACAAGCGCTTTTACACCTTCATTTTCAACAAGATGGTTCTTCTTTGCGTCTCGGGCAGCCTCGGGGCAAAATCCAGTTTGATTCAACGCGTCAGCTGCCACGGGCTCAGCACGACCATGCTGACTGTCTGCAGCTTCGGCGTCTTGGTCGTGCTTTTCGTCAAGCTTCTGAGGTGTGCAAGTGCGGGCCTGGAACAAGGGCCGATCGCACATGGCAGAATTTGCAGTCCATTCTGCCTGCTTGCCCACCCCAGTGGCAAAGTGAGCTCTCTAGTTGCCTGCAAGGCCGGGGTTGGCTCAGCTGATGCAAGTCTGTGAACAGCAGTCCACGTGGCCCTCCACTTGGACCACAGGCTACGTTTCCATGCTTGCAAAAGAGGTCAATTCACAAGGACAGATTGAGGATGCCTACAACTTTCGCCCCATAACCGTTCTCAGCGCTCTTTATCGTTTGTGGAGCCGGTCACGCTGTCTGCAAATCAAAGATTGGATCACCAAAGTTCTTCCTGACGAGATTTATGCTTTGAGAATCGGTCAGGGGGCCGATGGCAGTTAACGTTTCTGCGCTCCTCGAAGAAGCTGATCTCATGGGAGAGTGGTCTGGTGGTCTCAGATACGATTTTGCAAAGTGCTACGACCACATCATTCCGAGCATGGCCATCGACGTGCTTCTCTACAGAGGTGCTCCTTTGTCTGTGGTTCAAGGCCTGCGTGGTTTCTACAAAGCACATTGCAAGCGCTTCAAACTGGGCACAGCTTTTGGCACCGCCTACCAGCCGGCGAATGGCATCGTCCAGGGTGACCCCCTCAGCAACTTTCTGCTCGCCAGCTTGGTGGCATGTTGGCTAGAGCGGTTGACGCAGGGTCGCTTTACTCGAGTTCAGCCACCAACTCGAATTGCACCCCGTGTTTACGTTGACGACATCAGTGCCACGGCAGTTGCCACAGACCTTCGTGCTTTGCGTGCGGCTCTACGCGACACGCGCAACACTGTGCAGCAGTTTGCGCTCTACAGTGACGGCAAGTTGAATCCCACCAAGTGCTTTACATACGGTGCCTCAGAGGTCTCAGGTTCTGTTTCGGATATCCAACACCACAAAGATGTTTTTCGGCTAGTGGGAGGAAGCATCACTTTTGTGGGGCCTCTTCGTCTTGGACGCCTTTGATGCAGCAGAGGATCGACAGTTGGATCGGCTCAGCGGTCGCCT
Source organism: Symbiodinium sp. clade A Y106 (assembly GCA_003297005.1). Classification (NCBI taxonomy): domain Eukaryota; class Dinophyceae; order Suessiales; family Symbiodiniaceae; genus Symbiodinium; species Symbiodinium sp. clade A. The sequence continues at coordinate 21,738 of BGNK01005386.1, forward strand.
GCAGCAAGCTTCCTCTTGGTTGGCACGATCGTCTCAAGGCACAGCAGCAGCTTCTCAGTCGTCTTACTTGGGGCCAGGGCACAAGTCTCGCATAACCACTTTGCAGGCGACCATGACCAGGTCTCTGCTTCGTATACAATACTACAGTTTGACTCCAATGGTTCTTTTCACCATCGTAGTCATGCCTACTTTGGAGCCTGTTTTCGCCATTCAATTTGCAGCTTTGCGAGTCTTGCAGCGGTTTTGTGCAAACAACGAGAAGCGCCGTTTTCTGAACACACACCTGCACAGTGCAGCGGCTTCTCAAAAGGGCCCGCTCAGTCGTGCCCAGCAGCTTTACGCGGATGCTGTCTTTCGTCCTGCTGTCCTTTTCGTTCTGCAGAACAGTGCCACAGATCGCTCGTGGGAACATCCCACTTAGAGAGAAATGGTGCCAAGAGCAGTGGAGCAAGATTGTGCATGCGAGGGCTTGTTTTCAAGGCATTCAGCAGGCCAATCGTCATTTGGCTACTGCCCTGCTGCGCGATTTTCAGTCTGATGGCTACCAGAAGCTGTTGGACACAGGTGCTAGTGAACCTTGGTTTCAACACGACCCGCGCCCGCGCAGCAAGATCATGATTTACATTTTGACTGGAGGTCTGATGACTCCTTCGCGCGATGGCAGGCATCGATTTCGGCAAGATGTAATGTGTCAGCAGTGTGGCGTCCCCAACGAAGTGGAGCACATTCACTGGCGTTGCAAGCTTTATGCTCGGCAGCGTGCTCCTATTCGTCGCCTTTTGCCTCGGATCTTGAGATGCCCTCCGTGCTTTCAGTATGCGGCGATCCCCACGGCTGATATGAAGTTTTCAGCCAAGGAGATAAAACTGATTCACAGAGTCCTCATCGACATTTGGCAAAAGCGCATCCAAGAGTGGCACGACTTAGAGGTTGACGATCAGGAGCCTCCAGACGATGGTGATGGTAGCTCTCAGCCAAGTCATAACGTGACGCACTCGGCACCTGGACCTTTCGACACCCCGACGCCAGATCCGAACCCTGGTGACAATGCTCCCGCTGTTGCTGACCGCGAGCAGCGAGGTCATCGTATCAGACATTTTGGAGGCAGTGCTTACTGTGTCAAATGCGGAGCAACCACTTCCAGATTGGAGCACATCAAGCTGAAGATTCTGAAGTCGGTATGCCCTCGCAGAATTTTGGGCTGATGCACCTGGTAAAGTTCACAACAGGGCCAGGCTTGATGAGCAAGAACGTATTTTAAACCAAAAATACAATGTTGCAAAGCATGATTTGGTTTGGAATCGTTTGACTGGCAAGGACAAAAACAGACCGGAGTCTTTTGGACTTCTGTGGTGCAGAGCTTGCGGGCGGGAGTTTGCTTGGAAGTTCAGGGTGCAAAACCTTCCGAAGACTGTTTGCAGGCCGCAGAAGGAGCCTTTCTCTGTTCCTGCGTGGGTGCAACGTCTGGAAGCACGCCCTGCCGCTTCGACTGAGCCTGAGGTTGGGTCTGTAACACAGCGTGCTTCAGCTGCTCCGGAGCCGGTGCAGCCGGCATCATCCTCGAGTTTGCCTCCAAGGAAGCGTGTTCATTTCAAGACACCTGCGGAATTTTCTGCGACTACAGTTTCTACCTCTTTTGCCTCCAAGTTTTCACGTCGGCTGAGGTCTAAGACAAAGCCGTCTAGATCTTCTGCAAGTTCATTTTCATCTTCAGCGGCCACTGCTTCTACAAGTTTTCGTCGCCCCAGAGCCCAGTTTTCAGCGGCACCAGCGGCAAGCTCTTCGACTCTTTCTGCTTCCCCTTCAGCGACCACTACTTCCACAAGTTTTCGTCGCCTCAGGGTCAAGTCTTCGGTGGCTCCAGTGGCAAGCTCCGCAACGTTTTCTTCTTCGAGCGGGTCCACAGGNCCCTTCAGCGACCACTACTTCCACAAGTTTTCGTCGCCTCAGGGTCAAGTCTTCGGTGGCTCCAGTGGCAAGCTCCGCAACGTTTTCTTCTTCGAGCGGGTCCACAGGTGCTCCAACAAGTTTTCCTCGCCAAGGTATTGGCTAACTTTGTCGTCCTGCGAGCGGATGTACAGCAGTTCATCCGTTCAGACACGACCCTACTACCCTACTACTTCTGGGACCCGGCAGGCTTCACCGCCGATGGCAGCGTGGAGAACTTCAAGCGCCGCCGCCAGACCGAATTGAAGCACGGACGCATCTGGGCAGCTGGCGATGCGTGGACATTGCCAATTGACAACGCCTCCTCGTGGAGCTGCCTGGGTAACGCCACCGTTGTCTGCATGATTTCTGAGATGACTGCTCGTCTAGTCGACAGTCCTTGGTATGTCGATAGCAAGATGCGTAATCGAATTATGCATGCATTGAACGGCAATTCCAGCGGTGCTCCGAAGATCAACAGGGCTAAATGCGAGAGTAGCTTAGATGAAGCTGGTATTGAACTTCTTCATGCTGACGAGCTTACAATGCCTGGCGATGCTATTGCCACTACCATTAGGGCGGGGCGGACCAAGTGTCGAATGGTGCAGTCGGATTTGCTTTCTGCAACAGTACCTTTCTGAGCCCGAAGCTCAAGGTCCGCGGAGGTTCGTACCTCTGCTTACTTGTGCCAGGTGTCTTGGGAAATGACTTGCGTGGCATGATCCAGGAAGCCTCGCCAACTTTGATGGCGAATACTGTCTCGGCCGTTCTTTCACTTCGTGATCCCCGCACTGGCCGGCAATTTCCAAAGCAGGTTGTCGGAATCAATCTCGGATTGCAGAATGTTGCACCTGCTTCGTTAGGCGCGTCTGTGAAAGCAGTTGATGACTCGAGCACTGTTGTTTGGATGCATTCTTACGAGAAGTTTGCACCGGATGAATGGGTGCAACATGTCACGACCAACATGCGTGAGGTACGTAATCATGTCTACCAACGCATTGCATCACTCTTGCCATCAAAGAACAAGTCGTTCGAGTTCTGGAGTTTCTCTGTGACTCCGAGGCCCGATGCCTCCAAGAGAGCCTGCTTGAGAGTTAGTGCCGAAGATGCCAAGGCATTGTATGGTTGCAAAGACTCGATGCTCTTCTTCCGTCCCTTTGTGAAGAAGGGTCAGTCCCCGCCTCGGGATGAGAGCATCGTGATTGTATGGACAACAAAGTTTGTGCAATCAGTGCTCTTGCAATCGTCGCTAACACTTTGCAGGGCCTTAAGGGCTTCGTGGCGAATGCGCAAGGACTAGGCGTACAGGTCGAAAAGCCTTATGTCGCTGCTGCAAGAACGGCACTGCAAGACACTCGAGGGAAAATTAATGCGGCGAACCGCCGCCTGGCCGGAACACATATGTATGAGATCCAAGGCTTTCCCACCGGCACTGCTGCGGGCACAGTCAGTGCGCTCTTGAGTACGACAGAAGATGAGGCGAAATGGAAACCATGGCACGTGATCCCTGTCAAGCATATTGCCCAGGCAGCGTCGTCCACATGGAATGTGAAGGCTGACGTGGACCCAAGCCACTATAGAAACTTTAGAGTCATCCTCGCCAACGGAACCAAGTTGCTGGTCACCAAGCTTCCCTCTCCCAGTGAGTTACGTGAAGCACAGCTCAAGAAGAAGACGAACGAAGCGGAGCAGGACAAGGCTCGGCGACGACAAGCAATCTTGAGCCGTGAGGCAAATGCTGCCGTGAAAGAACCAGATGCTTTTGATCCGTGGAGAAACTATCAGCCCAGCGTGAAAGGCACGAACAAGGGCCGGGAATGATCGACCGGCAAGCCATCATGAGAGTGGCGACGACCCGCTGCGTGCCACAGTGCAACAGTTGCGACGTGATGTTACAGTGATGTTGATCACATCAACAACAGAATCGATCAACAGGAGATTAAGATCAGCAACATCAGTGACAGGCTTGATTCCAATCATAGCGAAATCATGTCTGCACTCCGGTCCCTTGGAGCACCACAGGAGTCGCAATCGGCCAGTGACAAGAAGCGGGCGTCCGAGCTACAGCTGACGCCACTAAAGGTCAACACAGGTGCTCGTGCCACCAAAGACCAGAGACAGTGAACCAGCAGTTTTGATGTTGGTCGGTTTTTGCATGACGATAGTTTTCTTTTGAGCTCTGCGCGTGAAGGCATTGCGGACATGCGTGCACAGATGCATGGTCTGAGTGATGAGCTTAAAAAGATCAAAGCTTTTACTGTTGGCTTGACCTCTTCAAGAGAGGTCTTCTCTCAACACTCGTGCAAGCCCTACTTCAACCGTGAGCAGGCTTCCTTTGAAGGAGGAGGCTTTGACGAAGAGTTTCAGCAAGCTTTAAAAGCTTCCTTAAACGAGTGTCAAGTTGCACTTGCACAACACCGCCACGTTAGAGCTAAGCTCTCGCATGTCATTCCACAGAACACTTTCATTCAGGACATAGCCCGTGACGGGAATTGTCTTTTCAGTTCTTTTGCAGTTGGATACAATCAGCTTTTTCAGACCGCAGTGACGCACGTCACCGTGCGCGAAGTTTGCGTGTGTGCCTTACGCGAACACTTTTAGCACAGGTTTTTCGATATAGACCGCGAGCCATATCTTTCAGAAATGGCCAAGCAATGTTGCTACGGCGACGAGCTATGCATTCAAGCTCTGAGCGTCGCTTACCAAGTCCCACTCATTGTTTATCAACCTGACCGTCAGGTTCAGAAGTTCTGTTTCGAACTCAATTCCAATGCTTGTTTGCCTATCGGCTTGGCATACAACGGCACGAATCATTTTGATGTTGTTCTTTATAAGGGTTCTTTTGGTTTAGATAATGGTGCTGACTGATAAGCCACTGGCAGCATCTAAACCTTGTGATGGCCCGATAGACGTCATCCATCTACTTTCCGTCAACACCACCAGTTGGCAAAAGCATAGCGAGTGCCTTGCGACTTGTGGCGCTCACGTTCTCTTGGTGCAAGAGACCAGGCTTTCTGCGAGAGGCCAAATTATAATGAATCGTCTGATCTTGCAGCCCGCGATCCGAGGTAGCACGCTACTTGGGGGCCGCCTATGGCGCCTATCAGGGCACGTGGCAATCGCCAATCCAAGTCCGCCTCTGATACTGGCGTTCACGGTGGTGTCGGCATAATTGCTCGCAGCAGCATTTCTTTAGTCCCTACCGGTCAGTCTTCCTTTTCATCACGCGCTTTGCATGAGAGTCAACGGTTTGTGTCTGCTGCTACCCCGATAGGCGATAGGGTCAAACGGAGCAGCGTCGCGCCGATATTTACATGTTGCTTCTTTTTATGGTTTCTCTAATAAGGGTTATACGGTTATGGGGTGAAATTATTGAAATTTACCCGCAACGAGCGTTTGCTCAATCATCTTTTTGACCATTTGAGTCAGATCGGAGACCAACCTGTCGTTGTTGGGCTTGCTAATTGCACCGCTCATGACAGCCTCGCGGTCTCCCGTGCCTTGACATCAGGTAAATGGGTTGACGTTTTCTACCATTTTCATGAAGGGAGTCCCCCGCCGTCCTACGGAGGTTCTTCCACCTGGGACAAAATTTCGCCAGGACCGGGTATAACACGTCCTGACTTGATCATCTGTAATCGTGCTGCTCTAGGCCTGATCACGACTTGCACGATGCGCAGAGACTTATCTGTGCGAAGCCACTTAGGTCTCCAAGTCACGCTGAAGTGCAGAGCGGCGCTTAGACGCTTCATTGTCTACCGTGCTCCTGCAGCATTTGCAATCATGCAGTCCTCTTTCCTTTCAGAGGATGATAAGGCGCAGCTTTTTCTCTCGTGTTCCCCTGACATCCAGCTTCGAGTTGAAGAGTTATAGCAAGTAGGCCAGATGGACGAGGCTTGGCAGCAACTTGCCATGGCTGCTGAAACATACTTACGAGCACGTTTCGGTGACACGGTCGGTCAAGGAGGTAGGCACAAGAAACCTCATTTCCAGCAGCGCGCGGTTGCTGCACCTGTTGCAAGCAAACATCAGCCTGATGTTGTTACTACTGTCAAACTTAAGAAAACGGAATGCCGCTCTGCGTCGGTTGCGTAAGCTTGAGCTAAAGGTTGCTAGGTCAAGGCTTTCTCCTCTCAGTGGGCTTGACGCTGTTGAGACCCGGTCTCTTTGGGAGAAGGTTTGTCCCGTCCTTTTTTCGCTAGGCATCCCGTTCCCCGCCGAATGGCAGGCAGCAATGTTGTCAACTTGCAAGAGCTCTTGCAAGCGCATGTTGATCTCCTCGTGGCACAACATCGCAAGAAGCGTCTCAAGGCATGGCGCGCTTCTCTCAGAGAAAGCTTTGACGTCGATCGCCATGGCGGTGCTGCATATGCTTGGCTCAAACCCGAGCCTTTCAACCCGATTTTTGGCCCCAGATGGGGGTGTTGCGGTCACTCCAGACGAGATTGTTTCAGCAGTTGAGGCCTCTTGGCAACAAATTGTTAGTAAGAAAAGTCTTGCAGACCCCGAGAGATTTCTCAGCGAATGCTGCGTTCAGGAAAGGCCTGAATGGGAGGCCCCACCCTTGTTCGGCAGAGACATCAAGGCTCAAATCTCCCGGGCCAAGAATAACCGATCAGTCGCGTTAGACGGCTGGCATGTCCCTGAACTAAAAGACTCGCCGAATATTTTTTACGACATTGTTGCTCAGGTCTTCACCAGCGTTGAAAGCGGCCAGTCTTGGCCGCAGGCCTGTACTGAAGGTCTTGTTGCTGTGATACCCAAGAGAGGAAACCAGCTCAACGTTGTGGATGTCTCCCCTGCTAATCTTGTGCTCAGTGATGGTCTTCAGACTCGGCCAATCACGGTTCTGAGCCCTTTGTTTTCAGCTTACGGTAGCCTGAGATTTCGCCAACTGGCAGCTTGGCGTGAAACTTGGCTTTGCGACAGCATGCATGGTGGGCGCAGTAAACACGAAGTTTACGACTGCAGCTGGGCCCTTGCTCTTAACTTAGAGAATAGTACTGCCCTCGGTATTCAGCTTGCTGGTGTGACCATGGACAGACGAAAATTTTTCGATCTTCTTGATTTTCAAATAGGACATCGCCTCATGGAGCATCTTGGTTGCCCCAAGCCTGTCGTGCTTGCGGCGCGTTCTTTTTACGATAGTCTTAGCTGTCGCTACAAGGTTAACGGGGCTTGTTCGCAACCCAATACGCGCATAAATGGGTTCACGCAAGGCGACTCGTACTCTCTGCAAGTGGCCCTTGCGGTCATGTGCGCATGGACTTCATTTATTGAAGCTGGCAAGCCGCCTGACATTGACCTTTCTCTATAGGTAGTTTTATTGACGATAGTCATTTTTTCGTCGTTGCTCAGTCATTGCCTGCCGCTGCTTCTGGCGTTTGCAAGGTGTGGCAAAGAAGCGCTGATTTTGATGTGCTTGCGGGTACGCAAACCAATGCGAGCAAATCTCATTTTTCGCTAACAATGGTGAGCTCCACGACAGGGTTGCCGCTGACTTCCAACGGTTACGCAGCGACCTTTGCATCAACGGAGTTGGTTCCTTTAAACTCACTGGTAGTGTAGTCACCGCCCTTGGTACCCCAGACCCCGCGGTTCGGGAAATGCGCGTTCTTAGTGCCTTGCATATCGTCTTAAGATGTGTGTAACTGCTGCGGCTTCTGTTGCCTATTTTGGCAGTGAGCTTGTTGACCTAGGTGCTAGACAAAAGGAAAAGCTTCGCGCTGCTGTGTCCAAGAGCCTTTGGAGGGGCAACACGTGGTGCAAGTGTGCTGCGACCACCTTCACTCTTGTGGCACCAGGACATCTCTTGCATCCTGTGCAGGCCACCGCTTGGCAGGCACTCACTGTCATGCATCGGCTTTTGATGCGCCGTTTGGACTTAAGGGCAGTCTTCGTCACTACGTGGAGAGCCGTCACAGAAGGCCACGTGTCTCTTACTCAGCTTCAGGGCCCTGTACGCTGCCGGAGCCTTTCTGCATTTTGACTGCCGAAAGTGTTCGTTTGCATCTTTATCAGGGCGACTCTAAGCAGTGGAAACATAACTTAAGGCAAGCCCTACGCTCAGTCGTGTGGCGCACTGACAAAGCCTTCCAAAAGCGTCAAGACATGGACGGAGCAAGTCCTATTGAGTATGCTCCTACTGTTTCCTTGCTGAGGCGAAGTGCAAGGCCTTCCAAGCGACGCCTGCGCCCGGCGCTGCCAGCCCTTTCTTTGTTCGAACAGACTCACGATCGAAACATACTTGTTGGTTCTGTAAGGACCCAAGAACGACTCTTCAAAGCCAACTGTGCTAATTCGCCAGTCTGTCCATGGTGTAGTACCACACAGGCAGAGACAGTTGAACACCTCTTCTGGAGCTGTCCCACTTGGCAAGACGTGAGAGCTAAGTTTTTGCGACAGTACAGTGGCGTGATTGCTGATGCACCTCCAAGTGTCCGTCTTTGCGGCGTGCTTCCGCAAGCTTTTTCTTCTGAACGTTTTCCGGATTCGGATGCAGCTGTTACATTTTGCGAGAGCCTTCACTCCACCATGGTGTCTATCTTGTGTGAGCGTGAAAAGAAATCGCAGATGCAAAAAGCAACTGTTGTGCAGGCTGCCGCTATCTCGCAGGACCCGGCCGCGGCGTCTGCCGATGCAAGGGATCGACTTTTTCCGGGTTACCCGTGGAATTTCGAGCGTGAGCACACGGGTTCCGTCTTTTTCACGGCTAAGGCGCCGCCTAACTGGCGTGTTTATAAGAAAGGTTCGGAATGGCTTTTTGGAGTCTCGCTTTTTGAGCCTTTACTTTGGTATTGGCACAGCCTGCGGTGGCCTGAACCAGGACCAGGTTGTAGTTTTGAAACGGCTTCGTGGCTTGAGCTTGCAGTGGATTTTGCTATTGCAACACATTGTGAACTTGCAGTGCCTGGCTCCCCAGCGCCCAGCGCTATGACTGCAGCCGGCTTTTTTGCTGGTGCGAGCCGAAGACTCTCGGCCATTTGCAATGCACCACTTGCACCTTATGATGGCAGTGTTTACGCCACGCATGTGCCGTCGTTGACGGCTTTAGGCATGGGCAGATGTGCAGGCTTAAGGACCCGGCCGTTGCTCATGTCACCTGCGCTTGCGCATGATTTTCTGTTCAAATCGGCTCTTGAAGTGAGTCGCCAAGCACGACACAAGCGCGACTTTGCCTTGCCAAGTTCTCTCCCTGCTCCGCTATGGCAGGGGTGCAAGTTAAATAGAAGGCTTGTTGGTAAACAACCGGCTTCGCATGCCACACCGGCTCCTCGACCGCGTAGAGTGGTCAGATCTCACAAACAAACTGTCACCGACGTCATTTGGAGCGAAGAAGACCAACATGCTCTGTCTTGGTAGGTTCTTAACAATCTTGCGGTGGTTCCCTCGACGTAGGCCGCACACCTTCTCGTGCCAAACGCGATAGTATCCAATTGCAGAAACGTGTTTCACTCGTTAATGAGCACAACAACAAGCGAGGTGATAGACATATCTTTGAGATTCCAAAGATTATCACAGATGTGCCCACCTGCGCAAACTGCGGGGCCACTCACGTGGCAGGATGGCGAAGATTCGGCCATCTTGTTAAGCAAGTGTGTCCGTCCTCTGGTGCTGCATAGCACGTGTTGCTGCCATGAGTGCAACTCTCGAGTTATAGCATCTGTAGGTCACGACTATCTTCTCACGTGAGGTCTTTGCAACGCCCCATGTTTTTGCGTATCTGATCACGAGCATCAGATTTGCTTGAGCCCTGTCTCCGCAGGAGTCTTGGACGACGAGGTGTGGCTTCTTGAGCTGCCTCCCTAAGTGAGGCTTGGTTACCCTAGGGTTTAGTCCCTTCCCCCTTTTCTTAAGGTTTTTTCTAGTGGTTTCTCTCTTGCGTCATCTCCTCCGGAGATTGCAGATAAGAATGGTGGCTTCCGGTCGCCATATGAATGATGCCTGCCAGTAGCGCAGGGTTTGGCTTAAACCCCTCCTTGGGGCTTCTTGACCGTTCTGTTTTCTTTCTTTTGGTGGGGCTTTAGCCCCCTTTCCAGGTGTGCGCTCCAGTGTTCGGGTGTGCACCTCCCTTGAGGGGAAGGTACAACGAAGCCCGGACGCATCTCCATGCTTGGGGCCCTCGCTCCGTCGGCTGCCAGTGCCGGGCCTGCTGCAAACAGAGTACGGAGCGTTTTGAGCGATGTGTATGATAGGTGCCTACAGGTGTCGTGTATGTGCAGCTGGTGCATTCCCAGCGAGATTCGCAACATGCTAGCTCACATGACTTATGGCAACACTACATATGAACAGACCCTCAAGCAGCTCCTGCTTCAGAAAGGGGTCCCATCACGGGTGGTTGACCAAAGGGTTCAAGCTGCCATCAAGGCCATTGGTGCGCCCAAGCTTAGGGTGGGGAGCAGGGCGTTGACTTGTTTGGACGTCTGGAGTCTTTGGCAGACGAGAAGAAGTTCGGTTGGGTGCTGCGTGAGGAGTCCCAGGCCCTGCAGCTTGCAAAGAAGAATCGTCCTCCCTTGCCGAGGGCCAAGGCGACCCCAAAGGCATCGGCCCTCCAGAAGGGCCCAGACCCTTGGCACGTCCAGGATCCATGGTCGTCCAAGGAGGCCTTTGACCTCGCAGAAAACTTTTGATCTGCCAGCCATCGCTGCCATTTTCGAGCAGCCCTACTGAGCCCCCTGCCTGGCTCTGTGCCACGCCAAGGTCCCTGGGCTGCAGGGAATTGTGAGCTACTCCTCATGAAGAGCCAGCAGACCTCTCGCATGAAGCAGCTAGCTCGGCGGAGAACCGGTGGGTGTGAAGCGTGCTGAAGTTGTTCAGGTGCGACAGCGCGCGACGGCCGCCCTGGCACTGCATGGGTTCAAGTGCCGCATGTCTGCTGAGGATTGGGCCTCCCTTGTTGCTTCCCCGGTAAAGTTCTTTTGCAGGGCATCGCAGGCCAGGTTGCTGACCACTGGTATGCTCGCAAGGCTTTGGACAAGGCCCGCTCCCCTGCTGGTGATAACTTCATGATTTGCTTCCGTGTTGCCCAGGATCAGCTTGATCAGGCCCTCGCCCTTTGGCGAAAGGGTGTAAGTATCGGCTTCTTCCGTTCTCAGGAGGATCGCATCACTGCAATCGAAGCAGACAAGTTCGACAGAGTGCCTTTGGATGCCAACAAGAGCTTTGAGATGGTTGTGGCCCTTGCCGGGCCGCGCGGCTCCCTGGAAAGCCTTTTGCAGCAGTCCGCCTACGTTGAGTGTTTGACTGCCATCGAGCAGTCCTTCCTCGGTGAGCGCGTCAGGCCCTCTCCCTGTGCCGTTACCAAGGTGCTTCGAGGATTTGATGCCGTCTCCAACAATGATACCATTTCTGAGTTGGCAGTGTCCTGCGGCTGGGGCCGGGCGTATGTTGAGACGTCGTGGACATACAGAGATGCCCGTGATCGCCGCAGGGCCTTCCGTGTCAGCTTTGAGTCGGACCCTGTCACGGACACCATTTCCACATCGCAGGGACTAGTGATTCTTGAGGACGTTATGTCCCGTAAGCAGCTCGAGGGATTGCAGCCGCTACGCCCGGAGCCCTCTTTCTTCACCCAACTGGCGTTTGGGCTTCGGAGTCGCAGGCGGCAGCTCTAGTGTCTCAGCGACGGAGCAAGCTCTTCAGTCCATGCTTGAGGACCGCTTTGCTAAGTTCGCTTCCCGTGCTGAGAGTCAGTTCCAGAACAGTTTGGCCGAGCTCCAGGGTGCGGCTAAGGTCTGTCAGGACGCTTTGCAGCAGCAGCGTCTGNCTAAGTTCGCTTCCCGTGCTGAGAGTCAGTTCCAGAACAGTTTGGCCGAGCTCCAGGGTGCGGCTAAGGTCTGTCAGGACGCTTTGCAGCAGCAGCGTCTGTTGAATGATAAGTTCGATACCTTTCACGCTGAACAAAGCCACATCAATACCACCATGCTCTCTCAGATGCAGGAGGCCAGTGACCGCATGTCAGTCTTGCAGGCCAGGCAGGACCAGGCTAAGGAGAGCTATCGGGCGAGATTGCAGGCGCTTGAGCATGCCCAGCAAGAAGGATTGAATCAGCTGCGCGCAATGCTCCAGGAGGACAAGCGTCAGCGAAACAATTGAAGGCGCGAGGACCTGATCCCTGACCTTGAGCCGTCGCAGGCCCGAGCCCAGCCATTTTTCAGAAGTGCAGGCAGATGTTGTTTCTGCATCTCAACTTAAATGTTCGGATGTTCTGTCCAGCGTGCTGGTCGCCCAGCCCCCTCGTGCCTGATCAATCAGGCAACAGAGGTTGTCACTGACCTCCGCAACCTCGCTTTGTGTACTCCTTTGACTCCTTTGTGTTCGTTGTACCCAGCTTTCACGGGTGGAGGGGCTGAAAACCCATGGCATCAGGACACTTCGGAGCATGCGTTGCATTCCTTCAGAGTTGCTGCTAATTTGCATTATAATTCGCCCCCAGGTCTGCAGCTTCAAATGTGTGTCGCAGATGGCAATTGCATGTTCACTGCAGTTTTGACTGCATGCAACCAAGGTGCAGCCGTTTCCGCTGAGGAAGTCCAAAATTTTCGCACGGCGTGTGTGGGACATCTGCGCTTGCACACTGACCAAGACGAAACCTATTTAACTGAGATCTCTGCGCCAGCTTCTTCAGCACTTCCCGCTCCCTCTGCAAAGCATGTTGGCACTTCCTCTGCCAACTTTCCTCCTGAGGGTGAGAGTTTTACTACTGAAGGGCCGCGCTGCCGCAGCCATGACATGGGTCCTGCTCCCTCAAGCCATCCTGCCGGAGCCCACCCTCACTTTTCAGAGGCGCATCCGCAAGCAGACTGTCCTGGCGCTGCCTTTTCGGTAGAGGACAGTTCTTCGCCGCCCTCTGGTCATGATGGCCTTATGCTAAACCCACCATCGTCCTGACCAAGCTACAGCAGCAGCGCATCACCATGCTTGCGACAATGGGATACATCACTCCAGAGCGACTTTATTGCAAAAGACTTTCCTCGCCGTGGTGGAGTCCTTCCCGTGGGCGAGCGGGGGACAAGATCTATACACGCACCTTGGGTACCGCAAGCAGTGAAAATAGCGCCTGAGCGACTCAGCTGCATTGAGGGTACACGCAGTCTTCGGAAACAAGTTGGACAACGACCAAGACTTTTCGCTACGACTGCTCCGCGAGGGGCTGACAGCTCCGGGTAAAATCCGGCAGACTCTCATGTACATGTCGCTTACGGCTCAAGATCGATCTTGACGAACTCCTACGAAAAATCCACGGTGCTCAGTTGCTCATAGATGTGAAACCCGTCACGGAAGTGCAGTGTGGCGAGTGCCACCTACCTTACACGGTGCCTCCCAACGAGGTTTGCACTTGGGTCTGTTTTGGCAGTTTTTCCCCTTGGGCCTCAGGTGTTGACGGGGTATCTTTTTTGGGTATTTCCGTCGCCTGAGGTCCTGGGAGGCCTCGCGCCGGATAGCTTTCTGGGTGGGCTATCGGGCGAAACCAACCTGGTCTTGGTTCTTGTGGGGTTCCATTGGTGCTAACCCCAGAGACCAAAAAACCACCGGTAAAGGATGCGGCGATGGGTATATAGAAGGCGATGTAAGCAGCGTAGTCTTCGGAACCGGCTCATTTTAATGGCTCTGCGGAAACGGCGAGCGGCGACGAGGGGGGTCAACCGACAACACGTGTGTCGATGGAAGTTTGGTAGTTGGAACGTGCGACAATGGGGAGCAGTCGACGTGCCATATGATCCGTGGACAAAAACACAGTGTTTGTTTAGGATGGCGAATAAACGCGGGTGGCATGCAATCATGCTGTCTGATGTNAAAGTGGCAATTGCCATGGACGGGCCGCTGACGGCGGAGTGGCGTGCGGGCGGGGCAAAGGTACACGTGGCACGAACAGCCAAGGAGAGGGTGGTCATGGTGCGCTTCCCTCGTGTTGGGAGTAGAAAAGGCTTAGCGTTGGTAGCTGCGTATGCGCCAGTCCACGCTGCACCTCAGCGGGTGCGAACGGAGTTCTGGGACCAAATGACTACGGTGATGAGAGCCAGTAACAGTGATGACATTGTATTGGTAGGGGGGGACTTCAATGCGGATGTAGCTGCAAACTCACATATATGTATACGGACTGGCCGAGAATTGTTGGCCGCAACGGTAGTCTGCGAACCAGCCAAGGAGGACGGGATCTCTTGTCATGGTGCACACGCAATGGCATGTTGGTAATGGATACTTTCTTTGATCAGCCGTTGAACAAGCGATTCACTTGGTGGCACCCAGCACACGGCACGGGTCACATCATTGACCACTTCCTCACGAAAGGCAANCTGGGATGATTTTACGGATCACCTGCCGGTGGAAATGCATTGTCACTTCTGGCCGATGCAAGATCGCACAACTTCACGGCCGGAAAATGGGGCGGAGAACATTGTGCTACCACAGGTGGAAAAATTAGCGGTTCCTGGAAGGGAGGCCAAGGAGTTGAGGAAGAAATGGCATGAACTATTGCAAGCACGCATTCGGGACACGAAAGCTAACAAGGGCTACTTGGGATGGGAGGATCTCACGACAATGTGTTTNACTATTGCAAGCACGCATTCGGGACACGAAAGCTAACAAGGGCTACTTGGGATGGGAGGATCTCACGACAATGTGTTTGGAAACCAGCAAGGAGGTATTGGGACCTAGAAGGGCGGCAGAGAGGAGACCACACTTGAGGGGCCATGAAGCAGAAAACACGCAACTGGATGTGGATGTAGCGGAAGCGTTGGCGCGGGTGAGGGACTTCAGAGAGGATGACCTACCGAGAGATGCTAATCGACAACAAGAATTGTTACAGGCCCAACAGCATAGCCGACAGGTCCGAAAACGTCGGCGAAAGACACGATTGCGGAATGGGTTGATAGAGTGACAGAAAGCCTCAATCAAGCGAATCAAAGGGGAAACACGAAGGAAGTCTACAGACTGGTCAAACTTCTGGGGGTAAGGCACGAAGTGACTAAACTTAGGGGCTTTCAGGCTACGGTGGCAGATCCGGAACAGGAACGGGAAGAATGGAAGGAGCATTTTCGGAAACTTCCGGAAGGAAGGGAAATTGCGCAAGAAACAGTATGGCAAAATGTAGCCAGGGTGGATGAAGTAGCCGAGTGGCTAGGGGAGGCGCCGACGGATGAGGAAATCACATCATGCGGGATGAAAATGAAAAACGGAAAGGCGGCGGGCGTAGATGGTTTTTTGGCGGAGTTCTACAAATATGGGCCGGATGAGCTTCGTAATGAAATCAATTCTTGCGTGCGACAAATGNAGGGCAGGAAGCGGCGGATTGGCCGGACAGTTGGAACAAAGGGTTGGTAGTACCCCTATGGAAGCAAAAGGGCGATAAGGCGGATAAGTCCACTTGGCGGGGCATTACATTGCTCAGCGCAGGGTCTAAATTACTTGCGAGGGTAGTAGCGCAACGCGTGCAGGTGTGGAGCGAGCCATGGTTACCGGAAGCACAGATGGGATTTAGGCGGAATAGATCTATAGATGATGCGCTACAAGTTACACGAAGGTTGGTCGAGGAAGGTACCAGTAGTATAGACACAGGCGAAGTTATGCTAGTGCGACTCTTCGATATTGAAAAGGCGTATCCCCGCGTGAGCAGAGATTCCTTATGGCGGCTTATGACACTGAAAGGAGCTCCGGATGCGTTCATTGGTGTATGTCAAGCATTGCATGAACACACTGAGTATCAGGTGCGTGTCTACCAAGGGGTGTCGGCGATGTATCGTGTGGACAAGAGGTTACGTGAAGGTTGTCCATCAAGCCCTCCTTCAGAATCAGAAGGGAAGCTGAAGCTACGGCGAGAGGACAAACGCCTGGCATGGCGTGGACAGTCAAGGTGGACGGGAGATTGGGTCATGGATTCCACAGTCGACAGCATCTCACAAGGAAAATTCAGGAGAAGGTCATTGGCGATGTCGGATTTGCGGATGACACCACTTTACTAAGGGAGGCTGAGGAAATGCGGTATGCTGAACCACTCTTGGAACGCACGATGAAGGATTGGTGTGAAAAGGTACACCCAGGGAAGACAGAGGGATTGTGGTTACAGGGCACAAAACGCAAATTGACCGACGTACGCTACAAGGGCGAGCGTGAGGTGGTACGACATGTGGGAGGAATGCTACATGAAGAGGGAGGTTCGTCCAAGGACACAGCGCAGAAAATCGCTCGGGCAAACATGAAAGTGGGACAGGTGGCCAAAACTTGGTCGTTCGGGACGCGGAATCAACAACATAAAATGCCACATACCTTGCGAGTCAAAGTCATGAAGGCAGTGATCATGCCCACGCTAACCTGCTTTGGCAGATCCAGGGTGTGGAACCGCGAGCACATCTATCAACTACAAAGAGTGGTCAATTACGCCGTTCAGCGATGCTTGGGAACGAGAAAACTTTGGATGCACAATAATCATGTGAATGGGGACATGTTGTGTGAGTTCGCCCAGTGGGAGCCATTTGAATTCACCATCGCTCGACAAAGTTTGTTTTGGCTAGGATACGTTGCACGGATGGGTTGTGAGCGACTGCCCAAACAGGCGTTGTTTGGATGGTGGAAGGGGCACAATATCAAACAGCATCCGCACATGCGACAACAGCAGTGGTTTCAGTACTTATTGGCGCAAATACAAGTGACNTGTTTGGATGGTGGAAGGGGCACAATATCAAACAGCATCCGCACATGCGACAACAGCAGTGGTTTCAGTACTTATTGGCGCAAATACAAGTGACCGAGCTTGACTGGTTTCGTATTGCTCTGGATAGGGAAGAATGGAAGAAAGTCGTGCTGACGGCGTTTCCGGTCACGAAAAGTGATCGACAGCATGAAGTGAGATTGAATGCGTGGGAACCGGGCCTAGGTCCCCTGCCGGGATGTGTGGGGAGATTTCAACGGGAGAAGCGAAAGCGAGCTAGGGTGATGGTCAAAAACGCGCAGACGAATCAATTCGACTGCCCGATATGTGGCCAAGGCTTCGCCAAAAGCAACAGTTTAGTGGCGCATTATGTGGAGCATCATGCGGTCGCAGATCCGGACAGGATGACGGTAGATGTATATGGGTGTGAGGCGTGCGGACAATATTGGCGAAATGAGAAACGGCGTCGAACACATGTATGTCCGGCGAACCCAGTGGCGCCACGGCCACTGCGACGGTTTCGACAAGGCATGTGTAGTTTATGCGGGGAAAGTATGTCTTTGTCAAGTCTGCCGAGGCACGAAGCGCAATGCCGGGGCCCAGACCCGGCTAATCGCACGTGTGAACGCTGTGGATCGGTGTTAGGGAGCATACAGGCTCGCAAAAATCATGAGGCTAGATGTAACGNCGCAATGCCGGGGCCCAGACCCGGCTAATCGCACGTGTGAACGCTGTGGATCGGTGTTAGGGAGCATACAGGCTCGCAAAAATCATGAGGCTAGATGTAACGCATAAGAATGGTGAGAGCTGGTGTCTGATTGTAGTGTCAGGCGCCCAAACTCCCCTAGGGTGCAGCAGGCATGACCTGCTGCAGAGTTGGCCATGCGCTAAACTCAGACACCGTGGTGCCACGAGCCCGCGGAGGGGATGGACGCTGCG